>JAMPIV010016193.1:7500-151538 GCA_024509875.1 Oreohelix idahoensis | reverse complement strand
GTAAAGGCACAGCTGCCTCAAACATGCATCCAATCTCAACCTGACTTGCCATTACATACAAAATGTACGCTGGTTTCCCCAAAGAAGGGCTGCATACATGGGCATCAAACGGACTTAGTTAGTCTATGCACCCATGAAAACCACCACAAACAAAAAACTGTAGACAAGCAAAATCGTCATTGCGTACATCTATAGTAGAATCGTTACAACAAACATGAGAACACCAAGCGGCTCACTGGCAATCATCCAAGATATTTTTCCAATGGAAGGTGAATAGGATCGGAATTCGGGGACAATCAGATTATACCCATATATGAAAGACAGAGACCCGCCTTTTGTGTTGTGGGGTTTCAATACCGTGCTTTTTTTCTTTTGCTTGCAGAATATATTTTTCTTTTCTTTTCTCTTGTGTTTCATTGTTGGGGTTTTGATGGTGTTCTGGACGTTTTTTTTTTTTGGTGCCGGATGTTGGTACGTTGTCTGGGGAGAATAAATTTTTTGGGAAAGTGAACCAAATATATACAGCGGAAGACATAGCTGGGTGGACTGGGGCGGAGGACCGGGTTGGGTCTTGGGGTGCGTGTGGGGTGGTGGGTGGTGATAGGGAGGCAAGAGGCGGGGGGCGGTGTGCAGACTTTATTACTCACTTGAACTGATTGGTAAAAGTGTGGTGGGTAGGTGATATGGTTGGTTTTTTATTTGTGGGTGTGAGGTGGGGGGTATTTTTTTGGGACGGAAGGTGAGGTTTGGGATTATTTAAGGTAGGGGGGAGATGTGTGAAGCGATATATGAGTAAAATGTACTGATATAGGTGCTTGTGATAATATTTTGAATGATATTTAATAGTAAATGGGTGATGGTGGTTTGGTGTTATAGTGAGAGGTATGAGTATTATAGTGTGGGAGGTTGGTGAACATGTACCTGGCTAGTTGGGGGCGATAATGTCTATGTGGGGGGTGAGACGGGGGGGAGGGGTATAGTACATGTGTTGTAAGGTGGGGGGGAATGTATATGTCAAGGGTTGGAGGTGTGGGGTGTTACGGACTATGTCCGCGGATCTATATTGAAAGGTGGATGGGATAAAGTTATGGATTTTTGTATAGGGGGGTGGTCGGTGATGCAGAGGGGGGTTAGCGGGGGGGGGATAGGGGGGTGGTGGGGGTGAGCAGATGCGGAGGGGGGGAGGAGGGTAGGGGAGGGGTGTGGTGCAGGGGGAGAAGAGGGGCGGGGATGTATGGGGGTTGGTGAAAAGAAAAAAGGAGATGGATAGGGGGGGGGGTGTTAGGGTAGCGGTGGTTATATATAAGGGGGGGGGGGTCTACAACTGACCGGGATATAAAGGAGTAGTTGGCGATGACGGGCGGCTGTATTGAAAGGTGTAGAGATAATATGGTGGGTGGACGTGACAGAAAGGGAAGTCCGGGAGGAGGCGTGGCACGGGGGTGTCGGGTGCCGGGGAGGGTTGGGTGTTATTGTTGTAGTTGATTAGATGGGTTATTGGAGCGAGTTCATAGGGGGGGTCTGGTAATTCGTGATGGAGTAGAGGTAGGATGGGTGGTGATTGGATGACAGGGATAATAGTGATGTAGGGGGTGTGGGAGGTGGGGTGGCGTGGGAAAGGATAAGGAAGGGAGGATTTCTTAGGGTGGGGGTTACAGATGTGGGTTTAGGGAACGTTGATGTGGATGGGGGTACGGGGGGTAGCATGGGAAGTGATTGATGGTGTAGGGTTAGGGGGGGTGGTGAGGGGTGTATGTGTTGTTGTGGGGTGGGGGGGAGGGTTGTGAGTGGGGGTGGGGGGGGTTTGGGGGGGGGGGGGGGTCAGACGGGGGGGGGGGATGGGGGGGGCGGTGGGGGGGGGGGGGGGGGGGGGGGGGTGGGGGCGGGGTTGGTTGTCAGTGTTGATGAGACACTGGTCGGGGGTGGATGGTCATGCCTTGTGGGTGGGGGGGGTCCACAGATAAAAACAAGGGGGCGGGACGACTGGGAATAAATCCGGGGTGGTTCTACATTCGGGGGTAATCCATCAATGTGGATCCAAGATTGTCACCTGCGGGCCGTAAGGACGAAAGGTGGGTCCAGACAGAACATGGGGGTTCCTCTAGGGGGGAAGACTTAGTGTGCACCTAGTGGGCTTTGGGGGGTGGCCATATAAACTGTGAAGGGTGTTGGTGGGGTGTATGGTTGGGGGGTCAGCCTGAATTGGGGGGGTGGGGGGTTTGGGGTCCTTCTTTTCTTGATTCGTTCTGTAGCTCCTTAAGCATTAAGGTGGTGGGTTTTCTTATCATTGGGTGGATTGCGCTGTGCTCGGTCAATGGGGGGGAATGGGGTCTCTCATAACTATAATATGGCAAAACGGTTCACCAGGGGGGGTGGCCAGGGGTTTCCTGGTTCTGTGGTTCCAGGCGGGTTAGATAAACAGCTTTTCCTTTCCCCCCGTCTTGGGGGGTTTTTTTCAACGGGTTCTAACAGACTACCAGTCCCGTAACTAAAGCCAAGATTTTTTTATACCAAACAAGTGCATATGTTGTTAAATTGCCTGTGGTTCATTAATGGATTGCGTTATGAATTACGAACATTTGAAGATTGTAGGGATAAAAGACAGTGGTGCAAATTTTTAAATGTAAACTGATTGAGCTTGCACCTAACCAGCTGACGCGACTCCAGTTTTCAGGATTGAGGAGAGCTGATTGCTGTTATTTGTCAGACTTTTTTTTGTGTGGCAACCTTGTATCAACACTAAACTTGATGATGGGTTGGGGGTTGTGTGGTGTAACGAGTGACTTTACAACAAACAAAGCCGTAACCTAAAAATTAGCTTCTTTTTGGTGCTTTGATAAAAAATTACACAAAGAGAACTAAATAATTGCGAGACGTAAAGGTTAGTTCACCCATTTCCTCTACCCTTTAATAGGAGCAGAGTTTTTTTCCAGCTCCAATCTGATATGTAAAGGAAATATCCTTTTCCTTTTATGGAATAACTACTTTTATAACAGTGGAGTCTCACCAACAAGCGCCACTGCAGCGTCTACATATATACTGACAAATGTTTATGTAAAGCTTTTCAAGCTATTCAGTTTATAGGTAAAGGAACCCGACCGACGCGTGATAAATTATTTAACCTCGAAAAAAACCAAAAAATAACTTGGGGTCACATGGGATATAACCCGCCCCACCACCAGCAAGTTTCAAAGAAAATTTCCAAACATTCACCCAGCGGGCCCGGGCCGGGTTGACCAACCGGGGGGCGGGGCCGGGGGCACCGTCACAGGCGTCCCTTCGGGGCGCCGGGCACCACGGGGGGGGGGGCGGCAATGTCTGGGGCAGGCCACAGGCCACCCCGGACTGGGACACTCAAACCACCCAACAATTTTTCCAATAAAAACGAGGAGCCTGGTACCACCAAACAACAATTGCACCTAAGCGAGCCCACAACCCTGAACCGGGGCCAAGGCGGGGGCGGAAGGGCAGGCAAAAGAACCCAGAAAGTCCTCCAAGGGCCCAGGCCGAGGCTACCCGCCAATGATCCACAACATATGAACAACCCAACAAACAGCCCTACCTAAAAAAACCCGAGATCCATTAAATTAACTGTACGTCAAACCACGGGGGGTGCCTCACACCCTCCCAAGTCCGGGCGGGGGGGCATCAACAACAAGGGGAACCGGCTCAACCTACTTCCTTCCTATAAACAAAATGTAAAGCGAACATCCCCTATGCAGAAGCTTCTCAAAACCCTTCCCCCAGACCAGGGCTTTAATAATAAACACTCACGGCCCCCAACCCCCAATTACCCATCCTCTAAGTATTACCCCCCGCTAAAGCCATGCATGCGGATAGTGTGATTCGCTTGCATGGCTAGGCGGGGTTGTCGCACGGAAGGTCCAGTGTTCAAATCCTGGGTAAGCCACTCATGTCTGTTGTTTTTCTGTTGTCTGGTGTTCTACTTCTTTATTTCCTGCGAATGCCTGATAACATACCTTTATATTTGTTTCATATTAATTTACTGTAAATTCTGACACGGGATGGTAGAATAGAAGAGGGGGGCACATAACTATGAGTCGGAAAACGCCATGCTTAGAAGAGCGTTTCGTTTCTATTTCTATTATCAGTTATTGGTGGTATCAGAATAAAGGACCATTTCTGGGACAAGAAGGTACAAATGGTTACATTTTAGGACGGAAGACCAGCTTTGAAGACTCTCCTAGACTTTCCTAGACTCACCCTACGAACCTTGACCAGAGGCGAGTGAACGCAGTGTACAGAAAACCAACTCATCAGGAGGAGGATCAGAATCGTCACTGGCAGCTAAGTTAACCCATATGCTGCCACTTGAACCTCTTATCAAAAACCATCACCCGAGTGATGAAAACTTTATTTTGTAATTAACTATTATTCCTTTCTTTTAAACTGTTAAACTTAAAGTGATCATTAAATTTTGTTATTTGTAATTATACCAATTTAATTTCGATTCAATCATTTTAAATGTACTACATGTTTGTCTCAGTCAAAGTTACTAAACACACACTCTAAACAGAGCTATATTATAATAATAATTCCACTGATTAACTCAGGGGTGGGGGCTTAACGAGCTAGAATAAGCCATTGCTTAAATCCTTCACAAAAGTTGTCGGCAGATTATAGAATTAACGTTCTCAGCAACAGCCAGCATTGTTTTCATTCATTTATTCATAACCCTCCACTCCCAAAGGAGCAAAGGCCTTCAACAAACACATGCCAAGTCCTCCTGTCACGTGCCATCATCTCAAGTTTTTTCCACGTTCTCCTCATCATTTTCCTGCTACTTGTGCCACTTTCCCTTGTTCGTTTAATGTCCGAACATTCCGGGTGCCTAATCTGGAAGGTCTCCTAGAAGAAAGAAGGTTAGTCAGTAACACAGACTCCTTTCGGCTTTCTCTGTGTTGCATCATACGCCTCACTGCCAGAGGACCCTCCCCTGTCTTGGATGGCTGTGTTTTATTATCCTTAACTGAATTGTCCATATTTGTTGACGTTTTTTGTGGTTTAAATTTTTTACAGGATGCGGTAACCAGCCCCATGCCCAACCCTCCTTGATCGCTTTCTTCGACATGCTTGGCAGGGAACAGTGTTACTATTCTTTGCTCCCCTTTCGGGCCCCGGTAACACACGGGTGAGCATTGTTTTCGCTTATCTGAATATCTTGTGAAGACGCCCATGTGATAGAAGCTTTACTACTCTTCTATCTACATTTCTGCCAAGAGTAATCTTGTGTAAAGATAGACTCCATTGAAGCCTATAATAGATACTTTTGAGTTTTGGCCACAGTGGCACCACTACTGCAAAGCAGGGGAGGCAATACTGTCACAGTGAAATTTAAATGGATATATAGTTTTTCGTCATCCAGACTTGTTAGGGGATGTATAATAATACTTTTGCTGGTGCCCTTTTTTACAAGAACTTAGCTCTAGGTGAGTCCTGGTACTGTGGTTCTCGTCACTTGATAAGGGCCCTTCTCCACACAATTTACTCAGTGTAAGTGGTTAGAGTTGATGCTCTTCTCTCACACTTAGTGGCGTTGAACATTAGTACCACAAACCGTCTGATAACCACGAACTTAAGACAAAATAGAAAAGACAAATGCCTCTGCTAAGTACACTGAGTTGGAAGCTTAACAGGAGCATCCTCACGCTGTCCACCCACCAATGTTAATCTCTCAGAAGAATACAATTCTTGAGTACACAGCGTAGCTCAAGGAAGATGATTAAAAATCATCAGTTCTCTTCTGGGTATTAAACAGGAAAAATGTGTCTGGACAGCACGAATAATGATTTGTGCCTGAACTAACATTAACAAGTTACATATATCTCACAAAATGATGTTGTTCGTCCATCACGGGTGATGAAGACCACTCTGTTCATCCAATTATTTAAGAATATGTTAGGTTAGTCTATGGGTACGAAGGTGACTGAAGAGCCCGATGCGGGCCTGGAAGGATCTTGGACAGTGTGGGCAGGGAATGTTTGCTTCATGTGAAGGTTTTATTTCACGGTCCTTTCTAGCTTGTCTCCGCTGTTCTGCTGCTGCTCTTCTGGATGATTCGCATGCTGCTGCACCTTTACGAAGAGATGTGCGCCAAGCAGTTCGGTCTTGCGCAGCAGCTTCCCATGTGTCTGGGTTTATGTCAAAGGTTTTCAATGACGTCTTTAACGTGTCTTTGAAGCGCTTCTTTTGGCCACCATGGGAGCGTTTACCCTTCTGCATCTCACCATAAAAGAGTATCTTTGGCAGTCGATGGTCTGGCATGCGGACTACATGACCTGCCCAGCGAATTTGTGACTGCATCAGAATAGTATCAATACTAGGGATACCAGCTCTGTCAAGAACGGCGGTATCCGGGATCTTGTCTTGCCATTTGATGTTCATTATCTTCCTGAGACAGACTGTATGGAAGTGGTTTAGCTTCTTTACGTGGCGCCTGTATACAGTCCATGTTTCACATGCATATAGCAGCACTGGAAGCACCGCAGCTCTGTATACCTTCAGCTTTGTCTGTAGACTAATGCCACTTCGATGCCAAACGTTGGTGTATAGTCTGCCAAATGTGCTGCTGGCTTTGGAGATCCTGGTGTTCACCTCATCATCAATGACAATGTTCTGGGATAGTGTGCTACCAAGGTATGTGAATCTGTTCACAACATTCAGTTTCTCACCATTAACCTTGATGACTGGCTCAGTATAAACTGTGCCAGGAGCTGGTTGGTACATGATTTCTGTTTTCTTCGTGTTGATGGTAAGCCCAAAGTTGGCGCAGGCTTCGGAGAATCTATCCACACTATGCTGCAGATCGGCCTCTGAGAAGGAATTGAGGGCACAATCATCAGCAAACAGAAGATCTCTGATGGTGTGTGATTTGACCTTGGTTTTTGCTTGAAGCCTCCTAAGGTTAAACAATTTTCCATCAATACGATAACTAATGTCGATTCCTGTGTCCCCATCTCTAAAAGCATCAGTCAGCATAGCAGAAAACATGATACTGAACAGAGTCGGTGCAAGTACGCACCCATATGAGGGGGAAAAATCTGTCCTTTCTTTTTCTTATATGTCGACCGCCGAAGTAGGGTACCCACCAACCGCGGTAAGCTGGTTAGGTAATGGTGAAGCAGGCAATGTTTAGGGCACCTTTTCTAGCCCCTTCCTCATGCCATGGAGGTGAGCAGTGCTTTCCTAAAGAGGGCTGCTCAGACACTCAGGGGGCTGCCGAATCCCACTGCTGCTCCGATCAGTGGAAGACGACCATATGGCCTGAGCCGCCTGTGTGTAGGTCTGCGACTACGACTGCCAGCGTACCCACGCCTGCCGCTTCGCCGCTCGCCCATCGCCACAGGACTTGTTGTGAGTGGATGGATGAATGGATGAATGGATGAAAGAGTGACTTGCGCGGTGATTTGGATTAAAGTGAGGAAGAGTTGCGCAATTCGTCGACCTCACTCTCTCGCCTGGGTCCATCTCAATCCAGTGGCAAGACAAGTCAAGACGACTGGAGATGAAGTCAGGTGCAGTGGATGACCAGGGCTTTCTACGTGCCTCGCCGTGCTCCTTACGCTCCACAGCGCGTTGCTGGTAATCGCCGTCATGCCCGTTGAACCAACAGGTGGTTTCTTCCGCGCAGTCTATCGAATCCAGTCTTCGCATGCATGGGTAGGCAGACCCTAACTCACCGAAGGTTTATAACCATTCGGCTACCCTCACCTAGTTTAGCCGGCCTGTCAAAGCCGTTGTCTGGGGGTGGCCGCTGTCGCATGCTGACAGCTACGAGGAGCCACAGGTGAGAGCTGGATGCCAGGTTTGGACCAAAGATTGCTGAGCTGCCCTAAAAAGGGCATGACAGCTCCATCACCAGAGGTACTACCAATACCTGACTTCCCAACACCCCCATCACAAAATGATATGATACACTTGAGGCACATGTGATGTAATCATCACTCATCACTGCTCTAGTCGGAGTCTGGGGTCACCTCTGCTGTCGGTTTTCCTCACGACTCTCCAATATCCAGAGAAACAATATCCAGCGCTTGCAATAGTAGTTCATGAATATATATTATTTTCATATATTGAGGTTGCCAGCCTCATATATAACCACTAAGCAAGAAACAGGTCACATTCATGTTTGTAAAATAATTGTTACACTTACCCCAAAAATTTGGGAATCTACAATCTCCTTGCACAGGTTAGAATGGACACGAGAAATTTAGGTTATGTGCTCTGGAATCACTTGGTCTGGAAATTTTGAATCCCTCTTATGACGGGTGAATCTGTGAAACTCTTGGTCTGGGAATGTGTCATAAGAGGTTTTGATGTTACTGAAATATGGGATATCCTGGACAAATAGGTGTATCAGAGGATTCCAGGATAGTGCCAGATAAGAGTCTGGTCTTATAAGTAATACCCCCTTCTCTGAAAAGAGCAAGGGTGTATAGACATCAAGGTGGGGTCAAGCTATGTAAGTTCTCAGAGAAGATGATGGTGTAGTACTCTGAGTCCCTAACTGCTACCTCTTGTGATCCCACTAAGATAAATAATTAACTGCTTTGCTTTATTTGGCTACGTCTAGGGTAATGTATTTAATATAATAGTTATTACTTTCACAACAGAACTTTAACTTTACTAAAATTAGTAAGCAAGACTGTATGAAATTTTATTTACAATTTAATTGTCCTGAACCTCAATCTTTTCAGGTCAGGAATACTCAAAAGCAAGAAAATGATATTTACAAATCAAAATAAATATATATTGGAAACATCTTTCCATTTTGTAGAGTGTTCACTGGAATAACTACACATAAAGTTTCTGTTCATATGAGTGATAACTTCAGCTATTACTATGCTGTAAGTTCTCTTTATTATTTTGATGGTCTTATCTATTCATCCTAAAAAGGGTTGTAATCCTAGTTTGATTACTCTTGGGTGAATGATTGGATAAACTGACACTGGCTTTTATAAAGGACTTATCTTAGAATGTTGCTGCTGATTCTCATATACACAAGTCAGGACCACAAACTTTATAGCTCCTGACTGAGAAGATAGGGTATCGCTCCAGATATATAAGGAACTCTCATCTCCCACAAACTTCCTCTCAAGTGAATGCAGCCACGAGGTAATTTCGTGATAGAACCTGGAATAGAAGGACAACCCATTCCATGTAGTAGTCTGCCTCAATTCACTCGCCCACAAAGACATTAAGACTTACCCTTTTTCAGTTATTGTGCTAACAAGTTGCACAAGACCTTGAATTCTTTTGCCTACAGTCAGTTCCATGTAATCATTCCTTCTCTGTTTGGATTCAATGTTAGTGTCCTTAGTCCATGCTTAGCTTCCGTACAATAATCAGGTTAAGTACAAAACAGCATGTGAGCTATTGATTACTTCATTCTAACCTTTCCTGTACGCCTATCACATGATCTTTGAACAGTGTCACTCCAGAAGAAAATACTAATTTAAATCACTACTAACACTTACTGTCGTAATTTGTTACCATATTTGCAAACACTATACCCATTTTTTTCATTTCGAACATGTCTGCAAAACTACACACATTCATAAATAGGTCAGTATGGCACAACACATTAGTTTCACTTTCTACTAGCACTGAACAAATAGTCTGGTTAATCACAGGTTAATAATTAACAAAATAAGCAATTTAAATATATCGTTCTTACCCTCAGGTAAATATATTCCCACACAAACAAGCTGAACTGGCCTTCTAAGGAATCTAGAACTGCTCTCAGATCAGAAGGCAAAGACTTGGTCGTTCTGTCTTTTAGTTTCTGTCAGCTTGGTGCAGAATTTTGAATCGAAAGGCCCAGATCTTACTACTTTGTTACTATTTATAGAACTACCCCTGCCCAATCGGAAACACAGTCAAAAATTTATATTTGAGACTAGTGACTTGTGCGATTCTGAGCTTGTTTGTATAATCTGACAAATTTTTAATATTTTATATTACAGCTATTATTGGACCGATTTTAACTATCGAAAGTGATAATTACACGGCCAATTGCTCTCTATCGTTCTATACAGTTTTCCTTTTGTTATTCCTTTGCATTTCAATCTGGGTAATTTTTAAGTAATTAATTTTGGCATTACCCTGATATGAAAATGTCACTAAAATCAATTTTTCTAAGTCAATAAAATTTTATTATGAGGAAATCTTTATGCTTATGTGTTTAGCAATATAAGCGCTATAAGTCGGGATATCTCTTCCAGTTTAATTATCTTTAGTTGTTAAGAAATAAAATATCTTCGTTCGGTCAAAAACACAAAATAAGTATTGTCACCAAGTCAAAAAGGTTTCTTTATCCTTACCAAAAAAAAAGAAGCACTATGATTGGTTGTTAAATTTGTACTATGCTCTTAGATAATTTTGTTGGGCGGTAAATTGTGACTTGGTTCCTAGACAAATTTAAATACACTAGATACATTTTGGGCGGTAAATTTAACTGGGTTCTTAGACTGCTTCAAATACTATAGTTATTTTTAGATTCAAATATTATAGCTAGTTTTTGAGCGGGGAAATTTTTAGCGTGTTGTCATACAGATTCAAATCATGACATAATGTTTCTCTTATGACGGGTGATCAAATTCCTTAGGTTTCCAGTCTTGGTATTTTAAGTCCTGGTCCCTTAAGTTTACAGTCTGTGTACTTAAATATGTGGGTTTACTTGCAAGTTACAAAGTTCCCCAAATACTCGATCTGTCACTTATAATATTGGAATTCTTGGTCCGATCCTTTTCTTTCTGGCTTTTTTGTGAATTGCTAGTGTGACGTGCGATGCAGTCTCTGAGTAGTGTTTCTGATTTAGCTAGATTATATTTCCCACTTCTCAGTTCAAATCACAGATTGTACGTCCCGGCAAACTTGCCAATGAGAACCAAAGTATATTCCGGCTCTCACTTCAATCCAGTCGTAAGCTCTTTTGCAATATGTGGGTAGGGGTGTTTAATTTAAAATATTCCCCTCTTGTTTTCAAATAGTACATTTAATATTCCACGCGTGACCTCTGTCTAATAAGTCGTAATACTTCCGATTACTCACAAACAAATCTGTGCACTAATGTCCTGCCCAGATACTTTCCTACCAATATTGACTCCCCAGACATGTTCTGCGATAATCACACACAGGGGTGGTCTAAGCGGAAGCTATTATCTCATATCACCTGTGTTTTCGTGCCTTCCCCAGACAGTAAAACAAAAGGATCGCCGGCAGTTCAGACACACAATATGGTCTTCTCAGACAGACAGACCACAACAAAGATGTTAATTGCCTGATTGTCGATGGCCTCGGGAATGAATTACGTCGAGATCGCTATCTCTCTTCAAGTTTGCCGTCTGTATCAAAAGGTGGCGAATCGGCTTTTCCTGATGAGAATATCGCTCGCTGACCGGTTCAATAAATGTGGTATTATCACGAGTCACCTGTCGTAACGTAAACAGTCTGGGAGTGGTCACAGAAAGAATGTAGGGCGTAAAATGTGCCAAATAATAGGATGATGAATGAAAGAAATAAAGAAATGAAGATATACTGCCGGAGTGAATGAGAGTTATAAAAATTGCAGGACTAATTTCGTCACAGATCTATCTATCTATCTATCTATCTATCTATCTATCTATCTATCTATCTATCTATCTATCTATCTAGCTATCTATCTATCTATCTATCTATCTATCTATCAATCTATCTATCTATCTATCTATCTATCTATCTGTCATAGCAATGTATCAACTGCCTTTCTCAGCTTGCATCCCATTCAATGCCAGTGACTTCTCCTCACATCGTTTTCCACTAGTTCTTGTCATCAGTTCCATATTAGTGATCTTGTCATCAGTTCCATATTAGTGATCTTGTCATCAGTTCCATATTAGTGATCTTGTCATCAGTTCCATATTAGTGATCTTGTCATCAGTTCCATATTAGTGATCTTGTCATCAGTTCCATATTAGTGATCTTGTCTTCAGTTCCATATTAGTGATCTTGTCATATCATTTCATTCCTTCTATTTTGCGCAAGCACCCACTTACGGAACTCTGTATCTTTCTGGTTGTCATGTTTGTTGTTGTCCATATTTCCAGACATTTTAAATACGATTTTCTTTACAATATCCCTTTTGTGTGTTTTTAGTTGGCCCTTGATTTCTGTTTATTTTCAAATATTTTCCTACGCAATGAAGGCTTATGTTGCCTTTTCAAACAATGTTTAGTTTCAAAGAAAAGTAGTTAAGAAATACCTTCCAGAACCAGATGTAACAGAAGAATTCGACTCATTACCAAACAGAGATCTTACTGTCGATTTTGAAATACCATCAGATTCAACAAATTGCCATGAGACACACTGGGACAGAGGTTTACAAACATATTGCCGGTCCTCATTCTAATGACAACATCATCTATCTTACAAGGAGGGATCAGAACACCATTTTGTCGGCTCCAAACACAACATAACATCATTATCATCATTATCATCACCCTTCCGTTCTACAAGGAGTAGAGGCCGTCAACAAACTTATGCCAAGTCTTTCTGTCTCATGCCATCAGTTCAATGTCTTCTTCATACTCTTCTAAATCTTACTCACTTACTTAGTCGTTCCTCTTCTACCTTGGGGGTGTAGAGGTTAGCCAGAGACAACGCTATTGTCTGATGTTGTTATCTCAGATTAGTACGGGTTTTCTCGCTCTGTGGTTTCTTGTATTCAAATTTGAATCAAATCTTGTAATCACATTTTTAATTCATCTCAATCACGGACAAGAAAACGAATTGCTAGTTCTCGTCTTATTCTCGTTTGTCTGTTTCTTCATTTTAAATAAATATTAGTATCTCCTTGTCTTTTTTTATATTTTTATTTCTCATTATTGTTCTTGCTTTTTCTTTGTCAGGCTTCTGTTACATCTGTCATATTTTTGTTTCATACTTATTTCCCATGTTTTCTGTTAGCTAAACAGCATTTATTCGTATCAGATCTGAACACAGTGCTGCTTTGATATTTGATAAGCTTCGTATGGATTTCAAATGAAGTAAGCAAAAATGGTTAAATGATTTTTATATACTTTTTTTATTTTCTGAAAATATGTCTTCTATTGTTTTTATTTCCATTGTGAGATGAGGAATGCCTTATTGATGCTCTTTTGATTCCTTGAAATTTTTTAACCTTTTCGTCTAAATAGTGCCCAAGAAATAAACAATGTTCTTTTTTTTAATCAAATGCAATATCGAACAAGATGTAATGAACCATGCTGAAATTGTAACGCAAAATGAGATGTTCTTAACTGAATAATGTATTGGCCTGACAGATTTACACGGGAAAGCTTCAGTTTAAGTGTGCTGAATCTTATAAAATATTATCTCAAATAGTCAACAATAGCTTCGAATTTAAACTCTTGGAATACACTTTTTAACTCATTGAAAAGCAAGGTCGGAGGGGCTAAGAAGTAAAGCGTCCGAGTTTAATTCAAACAGTACCGGGTTTGGTTCTCAGTACAGGGAATATATGTGATGGAAATTTTTTCAGACCCAGTCGGTCCTAATTATGTCATACTGCCCCATATGTCACGTGTAGTGAGATTGGATGCCTAGCCTTCTCGCATAAAGGCGAAAAAAATTGGAGGTCCCGTGTGCAAATTGCGCACATTAAAAATCCCTCGGCAGTTGGATATCGTAAAGAGTAGGCCATCCGGCCACTGACCTGGTAAATATTACAAAATTAAGAACAACAACCGGCCACAAAAATATTTATAGAATGTACGATGCCTTTTTGTACACTTGGGCATCCTCACCGGTGCTACAGAGTTCGTGCACTGCGCTGAGATCCTCCTTGTGTGACCTAAGGGAGGAGATCGGAGCACCGATGGAGTAGTCCGTATGCAATGAAGAAGGTTCTCAAAACAAACCAAATGAAACGAACTCACTCAAAAGCAAACCTAAATTTCTAAAAACAATCTTGTGTTTAAAACATGCGAGATCAAATGTTTCCGAAGAACCATTAATGTTATCAGGAGAGACTGAATGAAACATTCTAGGAGCCACATCCTGTAACAGTTACATTGAGAGACAAAATAAAGTGGTTTGTCAGTCTTATGAGAATGGAGTCCGATTTAGTTACCACTAAACGTCTACAACAGTAAAAGATGGCTTTTCTGGCAGATGGATGGACAATACTAACAGAAAGCTTGCAACACGGCTGTTTGTACCCTATACCAGAGCGCTCTTTTAGTTTCGGTGACCGGAATTCTGACACCGGGTATAAAATTTTCATGTGCACCGTAAACGACTACTGAGGGTTTTGGCGTGGAAAATCAGCTGATGTGTGTGTAAAATCAGTAAAATATAAATCATTACATATAAATCGTTCTGGATAAACACAGCGCTAAAATTCTTTTGCGTACTATAACTTTGTTATGTGTTCTATTTTTCTTTGCATTTTTATTTGATTAAAATTATATTTGACGGAGTTACAGACTTTTGAAACAGCGTCATCATTTGAGGAAATTCATAACAGAAGTAATCTTTTTATTAATGTAATATCTAAAAATCGGCCGATTCGTATGAGTTTATAATTATAAAGACTTCTCGAAGGGAAGCAAAAGATTATTTCCACATACTTTACTTTGTTGGTTTCATATCTTGAGAATGTGTGGTAGTCAGTTTTGTGAGTTTGGCATTACAAGAACTAGCACATTGTCACCAGATTTTATAACATTTAAATCACTGCAAACGCATTCCTGATACTCGCAAATCTTAAATAAGGTTGTAAAAAAATACACACGACGGCTGCCAAAGAATTCTAAGTAACTGTTTGTATATCTTCTTTCATTCACAGATAAAGCATTCTACGGCCTGGTGTTAGACTTGATACTCCCAAATATTCCATTATCTTTATACATACACAAGTAAACTATGCTACATAACAACGAAATGGAACATACTTTTTTGCATCATATGAATTGTGCCAGTGCACTGTGCAAAGCCTGTGGCAAGAGAGCATTAACTTCCAAAACAAAAAGTTCAAATCATAAAGCACTAAACTGTTCTAATTACGTTAATGATCTGTTCTTTGTGTTTGGAATTAACGTATCAGATGATAAACCCACAGAGCATTCGACTATATTTTGTAAGAAGTGTTACTTACGAATACAAAACTCAAAAAGGAGGAATAATGAGAAGTGTCTTGAAACAGCCAAGTTACTATCGGAAAACAGTCAGCACATCTGGAAAGAATATGACCATAATTTAACTATAAGTGAATGTCAAGTGTGCAATTATTTTTCAAAGACTTATTTTGGTGTTTTAAAAACAAAAAGCTGCTCTATCCCCTGTGATGTTCTTTCTGACCCCTCCATGTCTAGTCAGTCAGTTAGCTGTAGCCAGTCAGTTAGTGGTAGTCAGTCAGTTAGTTGTAGTCAGTCAGTTAGCTGTAGTCAGTCAGTTAGCTGTAGTCAGGATAGCTCTGTACAGCAGGAGGTTGATGTGCCTGCTCACACTAGTGATGATATTGTTCAGCTGGATGTTGATGAGTCATCTCACATTAAAGGCGATACCATTATTCGTTTGGAGGTGGATAACACTACTCACCCTAGCATGCCAGTTTTTGTTGCCACATCTACACCTACCAAGTCAGTTATACATACGACAAGTATATCCACCTCGCCTGTCTTCAAAAGCAACATCACAGTATTACAGCTCGTACCTGCTAAGCCACCTTCACAACCACTAACACAAGAGGAAGAAACCCTATTCACATCCACTGTTAGAAAAAAACTAGAAACAGCAAAAAATAATATCATAAAATGCAAAACCAGAGGACAGCCTATTGTACTACAAAAACTAATTAAACATAGAAGAGAAACATCAGTCACCAGAACGCCAACAAAACGTAAGCGATCTCAATTTCTGCACACTGTTATGAAACATATTGCTGGAACATCAACTGACTCACTAAACCTGCAGCAGGCACATGAACTACAACGCTGTTCAGAAACGTCACGTAAGGAAATTTGCAGGAAAGCAGGCATTGAAAGTAGAGTTAGAATATCCAAAGAATTAGCAATAGTCATGAAGGAAACAGTAGGTCTTACATGGGCACAGGAGAGAAAACAGAGAATTTTGAAAGATGCGCCAGCGGTATTAAAAATATAACTTCACAATTAAAATTTATAATGGAAACTCATTTGTTACAAATTTCTCCATCTGTGAATGTACAGATTCCTCCTATAAAAAAAAGGAAGCGTGAATGATAATTGAGCGAAATTTTGGGGCTAGAGCAAATTATGGCAGTTGTTGTGTGAGAGTGACAGAATTAACAAAGTGTGGAAATCATTTAATAGGTGTATGTTTTATTTATTAAATTGAACATTTCGTTTTACTCATGACCATACTCATTTTTACATGACATCGTGATGTATGATTGAGATAATTGTTAGCTCTCATGTTTTGGGGACAATTGGGTGTGTTATTTTAAGGTAATAAATGTGGACTTGCAATTTAATGTTTCAATAATAACTGTTTAACGCATGAAACCAAAACAAAACTATGATATCCATTTTCTGCAGGTTTTCTACTTTTGATTTCTGTAATTTGTTATGCATGTTGATTGTGATCGTTGTAGCGAAATGTTTTTTTGTTTAGAGGGGAGAAAGTGTAAGTATGACAGACTTGACGGAAGAATAAACAATAATCTTTACAGGAAACTCTCCCAGACTGCAAGTTGAATGCACAGTCTCTCCTCGGGAATTAGTCCACTCAAAAAACTGTCTAAGAGAATTCTGGTGAAACTAAACAGGATATTCTCTAGGCGATAAATTCTTTATCCGATATCCTACAAAGGACTATGTATAGTACATATAGATGGATAAGAGATTTGGTGCCCAGCCACATTAAAATATCCCGACCCACTAGTGTTATTTAATTTTGGCTCTGCCCCCAGGGTGTAGATTTATGTTATTAAAACTATACAACCCAATTAAATATTACAAAGAAAATAACAACAGACTCGGTTATGTAAAGTTTACAAAAATGAAAATAGAATCTCACAATATATTAAAATATACACTATATGTTCCCTAATCTATGAATGGTTCTGATCCATGTCAGAATTAATTTTTAATCATAGGACAATAGGAATATTCTGTAGTGGTTCTGCTGGCATGTTCAGATACTCATCTCAATTGCTGATGTAGTCTTGTTGCCAAGGTTCAATATGTCCCAGCACTCCAGGTCCTGCAAGTTCTTTTTAGGGTTTCGGAGGATGGCAAGCTGCTTTCTCCGTCTTGACTCAGGGCGCATCACCAGCTGGGATGGATTAAGTCTGCCCTTGCGAACACTGCTTATGCTTTAGTCTTCTGGTATGACAACCTGGTATGACAACCGGATAGGATCGCTCAGGCTCACACCATTTCTGTGTTAAAATTGGACCGTTCCCCTCTGCGATTTCATAGACAGGACCATCTTTGTCCAGGCTGGTCAGTCCGCTAATCTAGGCTGCCGCTTTGTGAATCCTGCGCTTCGAGAATCGCGCCTAATTCCTCCAGGTTTCCGTTTGGTTGCTGAGGTCAAAGGTCAAAAGACAATATACGGCTCTCCTATCCATTGGCTGAACTGCAATTATTCAGGGCGCGGTGTAAAAGTTCACAGTGGTAAAAGGTCACAGTGGTTTTGCCAGTCAAACGTAGAACAAAGGAATTTATTTCCCGCAGCAAATGGGAGATCTCCTGATGTGTATTTACGCGTGGTAGATTCTAGAGAATTTAGAGAGAAGGAATGTTTTGGTATGAGAACAGATTGACGGAGAGAAAAGGCGGCGAATACACTTCGTGACATAGGCCCCCTTTTAAAAGTTATGCCTACGGCTAACTTAAGTTGAGCCGACTATTCTCTTCTGTCTGCCAATACCTTCCTGTTTCAGATCTCTTGTTAATTCCATCTCAGTGTTTCATCTTTTTCCTCTGTCAAACGGTATGCCTGTAATCAACACATGTCTATCCGTTTCCTCATTGTCAAGGAGTTGAGGGATGTTAAGCAATCCTGCTCGTATGATCTTCCCTCTCTTATGTTCCTCCTTGTGGACCTTACATTGTAGCTTGCCTCCTGGCAAAGAGCTTGCATTAAAGCCTACACTCTGCTTGCAATGCGGTCTATAGCAAATAGTTTTGCATGATGAGGTTGCCAACCTCATATACAACCTTATTTTAGTCATATTGCTTGACCTGCCTAAGGACACATACCTATCTCCCCAGGTATGAGAGCGTGTATGATCTTCTATCCCTGTTTCTCCAGTGACAGAGAAAGATAAGTCTACCAGTTGTTCCTGCCCACCAGGTACCAAGGAAATTTGAACCCGCTTCACTTTCTGATCCCAGAGAGTGGGTGAGGTTATTGGAACGGAGTGAAGACTAAGTGCTTGAGGTTCATGTTCCTCTTTAGCCGTTTCTCCCGTGTTAAAGGAAGATATTTCTGAAACATGTTTCATCCCACCAGGTACCAAGAAACTCTGGCCCGGCTTCACTTTCTGCATGCAGATAGTGGATGAGACTATCAAAACTTGTTCAGAATTAAGTGCACTGGGGTGGTCATCCCCTTTGCACTCTTCCAACTTTTCAGTGAAAATATTGGAAGATGAGTTAGGCATTGGAGTCTCCATAGCCTGTTCAGTCACGCCATCTCTGGATCGTGCTGAGTCTCCTAAGATGATATATTTCCCTCCTTGAGGTATCGGGTAAATTCGCTCATCCAATATTGCGGCCTTTACTTTGCCGTTTACAAAGTTCGACCTAACTTCTACATAAGCTAAAGGCAAAATCATCCTTCTGTTGTTTATCATGGGTGCTGTTACCTCAACATCCTCTTCGGTGACTTGATCAGGGTCGACAACTGAGGCTGAGACAAGGGCATCACACCCAAGACCTTGATAATACAAACAGGTGATTTCTTCTCCATTTACTGTGGCAGTCTCCACATTTTGAGAATCCCTGTATCCACTCCGGGCCTTCGTCAAGTTCCCATCCATGGTAGGGACCTTAGCTTTGTATGAAGTCTTTGGGATTGGGTCTCGGCGCCTACAGTCTAACTGATGTAGGGTGGCCGACAGGTGATGCTCTAGAACATCCCTTCCCTTCCCATAGGGTTGCGTAATCCTTTTCTGTTGAGTGATCCTATTTGGTTGAGCGATCCTATTTACTTGAGCAATCCTATTTACTTGAGCGATCCTATTTACCAGGTTGTTGGTGCGGTTGTTTTTGGTATGCCTGTTGTGAGTTTTTGCTGAGGATGAGGAAGGTCTCTTCAGATTATTTGCACAGCTGTGCTTAATCTTGTTTTCAGGACAGTCTAGAGGTCTCTGTTTAGATATCCTAGCCTCTGCTCTGTCTGAGCCTGAATTCTGAGACATAGACTTGGCTTCATGTGATGCAGTTATATTTACCGCTGAGGGTGGTGATGCAACTGGCAAAGGAGTGGCATGATGAGTATTCCTAGATTCAAGTTTATCCCTGGATTCCATTTTTGTAGGTTGAAACTGAGTTGCCATTTCTTGCAGTTCTTCCTTTCACTGGAGGGATTTTTCTTGTCTTTGTCTCTCATGTTCCACATTCTCTTCCTTGCATTTTGCTCTCCATTCGTTCTGTTGCCCCATTATGCTCATGAAACATTCTACCTGTTCCGAGACATAATTTTCCAGCAAACTTCCCGAGAAGCCAGATAATGTTCCAATCTTATATGATTGCGCTGTCCATTTCTTCAGTCCTTCTATCTCATCCATTTTAACAGCAGTGGTTTTGCTGAGCGAGTATGAGATCTCTAACTCACTATCAAATAAATACAGGCCTAAATACTTTCTATAGCCGTAACTAAACTAAAGTATTTTAACAACCTATGTTATTTAAAACCAGCATACATAAAATATAACTTAAATATTAGTTAACAACATGTAACCAATAACCAGCAGTACCACCAAGAATAGTTTTCATAACATAACTTAAAATCTGTTTTTCTTGTAAAAATTTATGTGTAATTTAGTCTAGGGTAATTTATATGTCCCCTCTTTAATCTAATCCTAGACTTGGACACCAATTAGTGACAAGTACCTACAGCAGTAGTGGTCTAGGAAAGATAAGAGTTTTCATATCTCAGACAAGTGTCTAAATATGAAAAAAGTAGATCCCGGACACGAGCGTCCCACTGTAGCGAAATGTTTTTTTGTTTAGAGGGGAGAAAGTGTAAGTATGACAGACTTGACGGAAGAATAAACAATAATCTTTACAGGAAACTCTCCCAGACTGCAAGTTGAATGCACAGTCTCTCCTCGGGAATTAGTCCACTCAAAAAACTGTCTAAGAGAATTCTGGTGAAACTAAACAGGATATTCTCTAGGCGATAAATTCTTTATCCGATATCCTACAAAGGACTATGTATAGTACATATAGATGGATAAGAGATTTGGTGCCCAGCCACATTAAAATATCCCGACCCACTAGTGTTATTTAATTTTGGCTCTGCCCCCAGGGTGTAGATTTATGTTATTAAAACTATACAACCCAATTAAATATTACAAAGAAAATAACAACAGACTCGGTTATGTAAAGTTTACAAAAATGAAAATAGAATCTCACAATATATTAAAATATACACTATATGTTCCCTAATCTATGAATGGTTCTGATCCATGTCAGAATTAATTTTTAATCATAGGACAATAGGAATATTCTGTAGTGGTTCTGCTGGCATGTTCAGATACTCATCTCAATTGCTGATGTAGTCTTGTTGCCAAGGTTCAATATGTCCCAGCACTCCAGGTCCTGCAAGTTCTTTTTAGGGTTTCGGAGGATGGCAAGCTGCTTTCTCCGTCTTGACTCAGGGCGCATCACCAGCTGGGATGGATTAAGTCTGCCCTTGCGAACACTGCTTATGCTTTAGTCTTCTGGTATGACAACCTGGTATGACAACCGGATAGGATCGCTCAGGCTCACACCATTTCTGTGTTAAAATTGGACCGTTCCCCTCTGCGATTTCATAGACAGGACCATCTTTGTCCAGGCTGGTCGGTCCGCTAATCTAGGCTGCCGCTTTGTGAATCCTGCGCTTCGAGAATCGCGCCTAATTCCTCCAGGTTTCCGTTTGGTTGCTGAGGTCAAAGGTCAAAAGACAATATACGGCTCTCCTATCCATTGGCTGAACTGCAATTATTCAGGGCGCGGTGTAAAAGTTCAAAGTGGTAAAAGGTCACAGTGGTTTTGCCTGAGAGAAGGAATGTTTTTGTATGAGAACAGATTGACGGAGAGAAAAGGCGGCGAATACACTTCGTGACAATCGTTTTAGTGTAAATTGCATTAGAAACAAACCATAACAAAATATTAAAAGAACGTAAACTTTACACTATTTCAGACTATTATATCTTCTGTTCTAATTGTGATAAAATGTTTGTTCTTGTTCTAAAATTTACTCTAACATTTCTAGTCTAGCTTTACGCAAAATTAAAGCAGGTATTTATAATAATAAAGTAGCCTAAAAGCATTAATTACGCCCTATCAAAAGTAAACACCGCCACATTTTTTTCCCGTTAGGAAGTTGACCACGTGACCTCTTCACGATAGCTATAAATAGCGCAGTCAGGAAAAACTAAAACGTCGCTCGCAAACAGCCGTGGCAACAACACGGGCTCACAAATGTTATAGCAACACACTTGGCTCAGGAAGGAAAACTTCCCACAATGCATTACTTCAAAAGATGGTAACAAATTAAAGTAAGTAAGTTTTAAACTATTTTTGATAGCAGAAAATAACGGAAGTCTGTCCAGATTTTTTTTTGTGGTAGCCGAAAAGTGTGAGTAAGATGGCTACCATTTAGTGACGTGGCCAATACCATTTTCAAGATTCTAATTTGACAAATGACACATCTTGTTGTCCCATTTAGCTTCTTTAAAGCAAGGGATCTTCACTGCCTTAGGTTACTTTGAAGGAAGTCGGAGCAAAAGTACTTCATGCGTTCTTTCGTAAGTGGTTTATGTAACAAGTTATTTGACCTGATGAGTTAGCTACACTCATAAATATCCATCCCGAATTACCTTTACCGTTTATTTGATAAGGTGTGGTGGTCCTTTTCTGTCTTCCCAAATATCAGGCAACGGCTAAATCACATCTTTCCATATAAGAAGGCGCAGTGGTTAGAGCACTGGCTTCCTAGCTCGGTGGTCCATGGTTCGATCTCCAGTGTAGGTGGGATTTTTTAGACCGCAAACGGCTCCGGTGTCGACTCAAGCTCATGAGTTGGGTACCAGAACAACTCTGGGAAGGTTAAGGCGGCCGGAGTGATGCTGACCACATCACCCCTAGTGTGCCGATGGTCAAGAAAATACGGGCCTAACACTGTATTCCCAATATGTCTCAATAGGCGTGTAACGGGATTCTTACATTAAGCCGCACGTAGTGATGCCACTATATTATTTAAGCACAGGAGCTGTTATTAACGTGAATTGTATCGTTTGCATCAGGGTTTCTCAAACTTTTTTACTCATGGTCACATTATGAGCCTCATTTACTTATGTGGCCACCCCCTGATAGTCGATATTACCTGGAAAACAGATACCCTACCATCTTACTGTGGCCCTCTAGAAATATGGTATGGCCTCACGTTTAGAACCACTGGTTTGGACAATGCCGTTGATAGCATTACCTGTTGATAGCATTACCTGTTGATAGCACTACCTGTTTGTTACGTGCAGTCTTTGATATCTTACAATATTATACATTGGTATACTTGTTATGTTCGCAAATATTTTGTAAACAAAATAGATATTTTTTAGTGCTTAAGGGAAAGTCATTATTGAGTTACTTCCCTTGAAAGTTGTGCCGTCTCTTTCGATCGAACTCCGCGGATGAATCCAGTTTTACTGCGATTTATTCTTTGTTTGGGTAGTAATAGATTGTTCTTGCTTCAGAATATCTATGGCCTGAATTTATGTGTATTGTTTGGCTGAGTAGGACGAGTCTGTCTTATATCTGTATATCTTTACATATCTAAGTCGAACTATATGTTCTTTTGTCTCTAGAGAGGTCAAAGGCTGTTCGGCGGATGTGTCTCTAGAGAGGTGTGTTTTGGCTTCGCCCTGATCATGGGGGCTGTGTTTTGCTATGTCGGCTTGTCGCCGGGAAAAAGTGATCTTTATATTTATGGGGAAAGTGATAGTCGTCTAGACCTATCGTGTATGCTTTACCCCAGTGTTTATTCTTATTGCCAAGGAATAGCAGAATCATATTTCTGATACGCAGGTAATAAAAGATATTCTTTTGAACTCTCGTACGAAGCCACCGTTTTTCGATAGGTATGACTTGTACATCTGAGAGGATGCATTTAACTAGATGGAAAACGACTCTGATTCCTAGCAGCACTATATCCTGTAGAATGCAGTCAATTGTATCATGATAGAATCTACAGAGCAATGAAACATTTAATGAATGACTAACTTTAAGACAGATTCATTACACTGACTAACAAAAAAAAACTTTTTTTTTCTTTCTCTAACATTTCTATGTTTTTCTGGTCAATTTTAATGCGCTGTTTTTAAATCTGCAAACCGTTTTTCTCTATCAGGTCGGGATCTCTAGAAATACGCAATTGAAGTTTTTTAACAACGCATACAGTACGGTATTACAACATCATTCGTACAAGAAGTATAACAGTTATGTAGGCTTGAATTTCTTTGCAGTCGACTTTCGTCGATGAATGGCATGTGGTACATCGCGATGAAGCATCCAACAATAATCGGCAAGCATGGTCACACTCCACCGTCCTTGATAACGTGACTCCATTACGGCGATATCTTGATGGAATCGTTCTCCATGTTCATCGCTGACTTCGCCAAGGTTGTCAGGGAAAAAGTCAAGATGCGAATCGAGCAAATGGATTTTGAGGGACATGTTACAGCCCATAATTCTGTATGCATCTATGCACTGCTTAACAATATGCAACATAGTCAACAGATTTGTGATTTCCCAGAAAGTTATCGACGATCGATTTGAATGCCATCCATGCGCGAAGTTCACTACCATGTAACAAGTTCTCGAATTGTTTGTCTGCAATAACTTTCCTAATCTGAGGTCCTACAAAGATACCTTCCTTTATCTTAGCATCGCTAACTTGCGGAAACTTTTCTCGAAGATAAGTGAAAGCTTTGCTCGTTTTATCTAACGCTTTTACAAAATTCTTCATGAGCCCCAACTTTATATGTAACAGTGGTAAAATGAAGGTGTCTTTGTTAACTAATGGCTCGTGTATTACATTTTTATGCCCGAGCTGCATATGATCCCGGATAGGCGACACCTTTCTTGCATAATGTTCCTGTCTGTTGCGGCTGTCCCATTCACATCGGAAGCAACAAAATTTAGTATACCCAGTCTGCATGCCCGTGAGAATTGCAATGACCTTAGGTCTCCACAAATCCGCCATTGGTAGTCATTGTACTTTATTTTTTCCAAACGTATAGCCATATTGTCATAAGTTTCTTTCATATGAACAGGGTAGGTGACTGGAATTGATAAAAATAAATTTCTGTTATGCAATAACACAGCTTTTAGACTAGTCTTGAAAGAATCGATGAAAAATCGCCATTCGTTGACTATGTGCTCATGACCGTTTACATCTTTGCAATAGCAAATGTCATCATCCATCTCAAAGTATTGAACAAGTTCTCTGTGTCTATGACGAAATTTAGATATCGGAGTATTGGGCGCTAAAAGATTCCATTCTTTGAGTCGCGAACCGAGTAATTCCGCTTGTCCTTTGGTAAGAGTGAGATCACGTATTAGATCTGAAAGTCCTGAATGGTTAATTAAGCAAACCCCATCATTCACCGGTATGTAATCTGAGTCAGAATTTGTTTCTAAAGCAGGTAAACTATCACTTTCTGATGGTTCATTCACGTCCAACGGATATTGTTCTGGTGGTACTTGGATCGGACACGTGATTGGATCATGAGGCACTGGTTTCGAAACCAATTCAATATTTGAATAAACCACAGACTTTCTAGTTTTAAAAGTGAAACCATGGATATTTGTCAAGCAGAAGTACAATCAGTAGTGTGATTTGTATGTTCACGCCATATTACTGGCACTCCAAAAGGCATTGACTTATGCTTCGGCGATTTTCGTAACCAACCTGCCAATGTATCGAACAAACTGCATTTGGCTTCCAAGAGTTATTTGCATCATCAACTTTCGAATCGAAATAAAGTTCATATGCTTTCTTTAGTAATGGTGTAAAGTTTTTCTGGTCAACACGATCGGTAAAACATCCGCACACGTAACAGAACAGATCAGCCGAATTTCTACAACTTCTAGAAGCCATATTTTGCTCAGAATTATTTCAAAATACAGTAACTATTTGAAAAATCGCGTAACATATGTCATGCATCTTTTAGCAGTATAAAAAGTAGAATCATGTTGCTTTTTATTAATTTTTAATAAGTTATATAGTAAAAATGAAACGGAGCAAATAACGGTTTCCCAAAAATATATTTATTCACAAATATCTTAAGAACCCGACGTGATAAAGATAAACGGATTTCAGATTTGAAATCAGCGCAAAAAATTGACCTAAGAACACTTATTCTTATATAAGAAAGAAAAATGTTGTTTGTCAGTGTTATCTGTATCCAAACGTGAGTGACAGCTCACGAGAGAAGCCATCTTGTAAAAACATTTAGTGACTTTCAAGAAGAGAAAAGGGATGCCCGTATTATCGCTTGATTAGTCCAGAGATCACTGCTACACATGAGAACCCATTGCTAGCGGTTCAATTTGATTATATGGAAAAATCTGTGCTGGACATTATGTTAAGGAATCTTCACTAGACGAGATTAGGTCTAGAAGTCATCTTGGATATTGTTTATAATCTGACGTGCTTTGTCAGTAAACTCAGATGATATATATATGGGCAATACTGAGTGCTTGGCTATTGACAGTCCATTATACTATTATTCTACATGAGTGCCCATGTAACATTGCAAGACCATTTATCCACTGTACCATGATGTATTATGCCAACCTGTGATTTGTCACTATCTGTGCTGTCGAGTGTGTACGTCCAATTAAACTGTAGTAAAGGTACACAGTCGTTGGTGTCGATGACTTCCAGCCATACATGAGTGTGAGAAAAGAACATTTGTCAACACCGCGAACTCTTCCTATCATTCGCATATTACACACTCAATCTATGTCTACACACCACTGCGTAGGTCAAGTTGACATTCCATACTCAAACCACGAGCAACACAACAACACAGTATTTAACTCTGGTGATGTTCGAGTGAGCTTCAGATTTTTCAGCATGTCTCTTGCTCAGGGCAAGGGTCTTGTATTAAAAGAGTTTATCAACTGATGATGACGTCTGTCTCCCAAAGAAAGATTTTATCACTGTTGATAGCATTACCTGTTGATAGCATTACTAGGCAGTTCCTGCTCTGGAATCCCACAAGTGAAAGAAGCAAAGGTGGACCAAAGAATGCACGGAGAAGAGAACTGGTGGCAGAGTTGAATAAGTGGAAAGGCTTGGAGCTAGTTTCACGAGACAAGAGGACTTGGCATCAGGGGCGCACTTAAAATATTTGGCACCCGTGGCACACTTTTCCTTTGCCACCCCATCCCCAATAAAACATACAAAATAATATGCTATACTTGCAAGTATAATTTTAAACAGTAAAGAACTGTCATAATAGTGCCCGATGACACTTCCCCTCCTGGCTGTCACCCAGGGCGGACTACATTTCCCCCCCCCCCAACCCCTTAGTACGCCAGTGCTTGGCATATGTTTGTTGAAGGTCTAAACTCCTTTGGCAGCTTAAGCGTTTGGTTTGGAGGACTATTTTCTACTCCATCAGTGCTCCAATATCCTCCCTTAGATCACACAAGAAGGATCTCAGCACAGTGCACGAACTCCGTAGCACCGGCGAGAATCCCAATGTGTATTTACAGGAATCACACATTCTTTAAATATTTTTGTGGTGGGTAGGTTTCTAATTTTTTAATTTTTCGAGGGCAGCGGCCTGATGGGTCTACTCTTTACGATTTCCAACTGCCGTGGGATTTTTAACGTGAACATGGGGCCTTCTATTTGTTCTCCCTAATCCGAGAAGGATAGCCATCCGATCTCACTACCCAGGAGACCAGGGGGAAGTATGACATCATTAGGACCATTAGTTCTAATAAAACATTTCCATAAATTATATTCCCTCAACTGGGAATCGAACCACGTACCTATAGAACTCGAGGCGGGCGCCATACCTCTTAGCCACTCCGACCACCTTGCTGAAGAGTAAGAATGAATTAATTAATGAGGACCCTGATATACTGTGACGTCACTATTAAAGGACTCTCCCCACAAAAGTTATGGAACTACACTTGCAATTGCTTAAATAGACGCACAATCATTTTCAGCCATTACCTATGAACTGTCAGGAAATATTCCAAACGGAAGTAGATACTGGAGATAAATGCCTAGTTATCCTTTAGATCAAGATGTCTTTTGCTGAAAAAACTCTTGGACTATTTTTTCCTCACTTCCCCTCGTTCTGAGCTCGTTGTGGATTAATGAACGTTGTATTCATTTTCCCTGTCTGGATACAAAATGATTCCTAACCCGATTGAAGTTATCAGGGAATCTTGGCCAGCTGTGAATATCTACGCTGGGGGCCTATTAAGATGTAAGCAGGATGCAGTGGGTCTTGCGCGAGTAGAGCTTGGATCCACGTGCTGGGGTAGAAATCTCGAACATGAAAAGGCAATTCTAAAAAAATGGCTTATATAAGATAAAAGATTTGACTTGAGATATAGATTTGAAACAGAGAGAGAGAGAGAGAGAGAGAGAGAGAGAGAGAGAGAGAGAGAGAGAGAGAGAGAGAGAGAGAGAACGAACGAACAAACAAACTTTATTTTCAAAGGGTTGAGAATTGGTCACTCTGACATTCTGCCCTTCTTTTCTCTCACCTTTAATACTGAATTTATTTATTCTCACATGCATTTTACATATCGATTTCAAGGAATTCAACGTTGTAAAGTAAATTAAAATAGCACACTCATATTAACATTAACTACTTATAAGCATGACATAAAATATATTGAAAAGTACAAACATCGTTGTGACAAAACGGGGCGGCCCTTATCGATCTTTGTTTCTCTCCGGCAGTATCGGTACATTTGGGGTACTGATTTTTATTATTTGATCTCAATTGTCGCTCTTTTCTTACTTTTCTGTCTTCATTATTTTTCTGTTTAGTAGCAGATATTTGATTTTATCACATCATTCGACACTCCTCTCGGTGATGTCACCGGTTTGTTACCCGGTCATCCTAGCTTGCGGTGAGCATCTGAGATAAAATAGTCGCCGGCGTGTTTAGATTGAACCGCTGATAAGACGACTCCGTTGGTAACCCAGATGGCCAGACACGGAGTTTTGCATACTCATATGACAGATAACGAGATTACTGTCTGTGTGACACGCGTGGAAAGAAGACATTAGATTAAGCTGGGAGAACAGGTCCTGGAGCAGGTCGACCACTTTAAATACCTCGGAGCTATTATAGACCGAAAGGGAGGCATCAAAGAAGAGTTGGCTACTCGAAAAGCAGCAGCTGGGAGACTTTTTCAGGCCATAAATCGAAGATTCCTCAGCAAGAGAGAGGTTGGTAAGAAAACGAAGATGGCTGTATACCGCTCCACCTATGTCCCAGTCTTGACATATGGATGCGAGTCATGGGTAATGACCACAACCCACAAAAGCCAGATCCAAATCTCAGAAATGAGGTATCTTAGGAAGGTGGTTGAAGTAGCAAGAAGAGACATGGTCCGCAACCAGACGATATGTCAAGGCCTAAAATCCCATCCCCTGCAGACCTAAGTAGAACAGTTTCAACTGAGATGGTTTGGCCATGTCTGCAGAATGGAGAAGATCGGCCACCACGACAAGCATGGGAAACTAAAAGCCAGGGATCCAAACCCCCAGGACGACCCAGAGTCCGCTGGGAGGACAACATTAGACAGTCTTTGAAGGACCGAGGACTAGAATGGAACCAGGCCTGGAGGAAGACAGCCGATAGGATAGTCTGGCGCTCTCTCTTCCAAACCTCTACACCTCACGGTAGAAGGGGAACGACTAAGTAAGTAATAAGTAAGTAACACATGTGGGCAGACAAGTGTGACATAATCGCTTCCGGGCCGACTTGTTTTGACAACATTACTTTCTAATAAAGTAATAAGTATTACAGCTTACACATGATGTCATGTGAGTTCCTCGATATGTCTGTAAGTTGTTACACAAGGGCATTTGACATCATATTAACGTATATGGGAGACTTGACGTCTTCCAAATTGCAAAATTTTTCCATGTCGGAAATATTTTGAAAGTAGCACACCCAACCTGTTTGAGTATAATCGGAGCGTCTATTTAACTCCATAACAAATGAAGGCGTGGGAAGGCAGGGAATATAGTCTGATCATTTCGCAGTTTTATTTCACTATGAATTTTACGCTCGCCAAGACATCATCAGACCTCTCCGGAGTGAAGACTAGATTCATAATTCCTTTTTTTTAACCAGACGTTTTATTGGAGACCCAAATAAGACTTACAAAGCACAGGAAATCTCTACATTTTAATAAGGAACACAGTGACTAAGAAACTGAAGAAACACACGGAGTCAGAGAGGGAATCTATTGTCAAGTTAAACACCCCCAGACGGCTGTAAGAGACCGACTCGTCTCTTTTATTCATCTGAGCAACAAGTCTGTAGCCAGGATTGGCGTAAGTTTGGATTTACCTTTCTTTTCATATTTTATTACTAACATGTTTATTTATTACCATTACTATTTTATTACTAACTAAAAAATATATATGTATGTATATGTATATGTATATATATATATATATATATATATATATATATATATATATATATATATATATATATATATATATGTATATGTGAATTTTTATGTATGAAAATTGCTACAGGACACTCAAGTTATTTGAGGCTGGCAACCTCGTATCTAGAATGATGATTCATTAACCACCACTGCATGGGCTGGTGATTGCTTTATCGATAGTTTCGTAAAGAGAACTAAAAGCATAAAGTAGTTCCAGGTTCCCTATGGAGCAGGGAGGGAAAGATGAAAGAAAAAATTTACATTCTAAGAATAATACTTACAGTCTCAAAGCTTTTCACTCAGTGTAAATATAAACCAAAAAAACATATTCATGTTAAAATTAATAGAAGTTTCAAATTTTTCAACGAGTGTAAATATAAAAGAAACATAAATGAATTTATATTGTGAACACTTTTCAAACAGTGGAGATGTAAATGTAAAACATATTATATCTGTACGTTTAACCTTTTCATTTAAATGTAATGTAAAGCTAAAGCTATTCATTTTAAATGTAAAGACAGTTTTATCCCGAGGGATTAAATTTAATTCTCATCGAGGATACATTCTGACATGGGATGATAGAATTGAAGACGGGGGCACATAACTATGTGTCGGAAAACGCCATACTCAGAAGAGCGTTTCGTTTCTATTTCTATTATCAGTTATTGGTGGTACTAGCAAAATAGACCATTTCTGGGACAAGAAGGGACTAGTGGTTACGCTTTAAGACGGAAGAGCAGCTTTGAAGACTCTCCTAGACTTTCCTGAGAACGAGCTTCACCCTACGAACCTTGACCAGAGACGAGTGAACGCAGTGTACAGAAAACCAACTCATCAGGAGGAGGAGGATCAGAATCGTCACTGGCAGATAAGTTAACCCATATGCTGCCACTTGAACCTCTTATCAAAAACCATCATCCGAGTGATGAAAACTTTATTTTGTAATTAACTATTATTCCTTTCTTTTAAACTGTTAAACTTAAAGTGATTATTAAATTTTGCTGTTTGTAATTATACCAATTTAACTCGATTCAATCATGTTAAATGTACTACATGTTTGTCTCAGTCAAAGTTACTAAACACACACTCTAAACAGAGCAATATTATAATAATAATTCCACTGATTAATTCAGAGGTGGGGGCTTAACGAGCTAGAATAAACCATTGCTTAAATTCTTCACAAAAGTTGTCATCAGATTACAGAATTAATGTGCTCAGCAACAGCCAGCATTGTTTTCTCTTATCTGAATATTTTGTGAAGACTCCCATGTGATAGAAGCTTTACTACTCTCCACCTACATTTCTGCCAAGAGTAATCTTGTGTAAATATAGACTCCATTGAAGCCTATAATAGATACTCTTGAGTTTTGGCCACTGTTGGACCACCACTGCAAAGCAGGGGAAGCAATACCGTCACAATCGTCATTAGAACCTACAGTTGACATTATAAGAAAGGATAATCCGATTAGGGGGGCATGTAATCAGAACTAATAAAGTATTCGAAAAGTCTACGATTGTATGAATAGGGACTGAGGTTGTTTCTTAGGTTATGTGGAGAACAATTCCAAGGATGAGCAGCAGAGTACGCTAAGATTTTCTTGAATAAGTCAAGCCTAGGCTTGGGTACGTGCAATTTGTTTAAGCGTTGACTGCGTCTTTCGTTGTATTTGAACATTGGCCACAGATATGCTGGAGCATTGTGTGACAATCAATTAGTGAGGTACCAATGTAGATCTGAAGTGTTGTTTTCTCTGAATTTTGTAAATTTTGTCTAGTTGATATTAACATCCATTTTGTTTTAATGATATTTATTAGCATGCGATTTCCGTTGCTCCACTTAATCCGATTATCTGTATCTTGTTGTAAGAAAAGTTCGAGTGTTACAACTTTTATCACTCTTGTAAACAGTACAGTCGTCTGCAAGCAGATCACAGGAGGAGTGCTTGATGTGTAGTGGAAGGTTATGTATATGGCAAAAAGTAGAGGACCAAGTATAGAACCCTGAGGAACGCCTGTATTTATTACAGCTGGGTTTGAATAGGAGTTATTGTAAGAAACTACATGTTTTATGTCTGACAGGAATGATTTAGTTATTGTCACTAGTTGAAAGTTTACTTTTAATGTTTCTAGTTTTCTAATTAAAATAGCGTGATCTATCATTTCAAATGCCTTTTTAAAGTCTACAAAGACTGCCCCACACATGTTATCGTTGTTAATATTTAGGTGCCAGCCGTCTATCATCTTAGTTAGAGCAGTGTGACATGAATGTTTAGGTCTAAACCCCGACTGACTATCAATTAGCAAGTCGTTGCTAACTAGGTGTTGTAGTGTTATTTTATGTATGTGTTCTTCCAGTGGTTTGGATAGCGATGTTAATAGAGAGATTGGCCTATAGTTACTAAAGTTTTTATTATTAGAGGAACCAGGTTTGAAAACAGGATATACCTTAGCGACTTTAAAGTTCTACGGAAAGTAACTCTTTGCGATACATAGATTGTATATGTATGTTAGTGAATCACTAATAACTGGCGCATCATAGTGCAGTATTCGATTACTGATTCCATCAAGTCCTGATGAGTTATTCTCTTTAAGGCCTAGAAGATAGTTATACACTTCATTAACTGTCATAAACGGAATGTCGGATGGGATTGTGTTTGTGCATTTGTTCTCACAGAATGCTGACAGTTGGCCTAGGTCACAAGGGGAATCTGGTATCGTAGATTTAAGACTAGTTATTTCTGCATGAAAGTAAGTGCTGAAATATGTACAAGTAAATGAGGTACTGGGGGTTAACAAGTGTGGCGAATTTCGTTTGCTTGCTATGGTGTTTATTGCTTTCTACATATCTTTACTGTTTGTTTTGTTCTGAACAAGGTTTTTAAAGTATATTTTCTTTCCTTTACGTATTAAATATTGTACCTTGTTTCTTTGTATGTGTTAAAGTCCTTATTTTTGTGAGCTCCGTCTCGCTCCCTCATGGCTTCTAGCACTGCTTGTTTGATCCAAGGAGATTTGATCTGTCATTTCACACGAACTTCTTTAGTTGGTGTGTGGTTATCAAACACACAATGAAAGATATGTGTCCGATGAGCAATGGCGTCATCGGGATCAGAAAGCTGGTAAACACTGGCTAGAGGGGCAGCTCGCAAATGATGTAAAAATAGTTCATGGTTGAAGTTTTTGAAACTTCTAAATTTAATACGTGGATAATGTTGTTGTTACCCAGGTAGGCTGGTTGACTACACTGGCTTACAAAAAAATATTTTTTTTTGTTTCTCTAACATTTCAATGTTTTTCTGGTCAATTTTAATTCGCTGTTTTTAAATCTGCAAACCGTTTTTCTCTATCAGGTCGGGATCTCTAGAAATACGCAATTGAAGTTTTTTAACAACGCATACAGTATTACAACATCATTCGTACAAGAAGTATAACAGTTATGTAGGCTTGAATTTCTTTGCAGTCGACTTTCGTCGGTGAATGGCATGTGGTACATCGCGATGAAGCATCCAACAATAATCGGCAAGCGTGGTCACACTCCACCGTCCTTGATAACGTGACTCCATTACGGCGATATCTTGATGGAATCGTTCTCCATGTTCATCGCTGACTTCGCCAAGGTTGTCAGGGAAAAAGTCAAGATGCGAATCGAGCAAATGGATTTTGAGGGACATGTTACAGCCCACAATTTTGTTTGCATCTATGCACTGCTTAACAATATGCACATAGACGACAGATTTGTGATTTCCCAGAAAGTTATCGACGATCGATTTGAATGCCATCCATGCGCGAAGTTCACTACCATGTAACAAGTTCTCGAATTGTTTGTCTGCAATAACTTTCCTAATCTGAGGTCCTACAAAGATACCTTCCTTTATCTTTGTATCGCTAACTTGCGGAAACTTTTCTCGAACATAAGTGAAAGCTTTGCTCGTTTTATCTAACGCTTTTACGAAATTCTTCATGAGCCCCAACTTTATATGTAACGGTGGTAAAATGATGATGTCTTTGTTAACTAATGGCTCGAGTATTACATTTTTATGCCCGAGCTGCATACGATCCATGATAGGCCACACATTTCTTGCATAATGTTCCTGTCTGTTGCGGCTGTCCCATTCACATAGGAAGCAACAAAATTTAGTATACCCAGTCTGCATGCCCGTGAGAATTGCAATGACCTTTAGGTCTCCACAAATCCGCCATTGGTAATCATTGTACTTTATTTTTGCCAAAAGTATAGCCATATTGTCATAAGTTTCTTTCATATGAACAGAGTAGGCGACTGGAATTGATGAAAATAAATTTCCGTTATGCAATAACACGGCTTTTAGACTAGTCTTGGAAGAGTCGATGAAAAGTCGCCATTCGTTGACTATGTGCTCATGACCGAGGTGCACCATTAGACCGTTTACATCTTTGCAATAGCAAATGCCATCATCCATCTCAAAGTATTGAACAAGTTCTCTGTGTCTATGACGAAATTTAGATGTCGGAGTATTGGGCGCTAAAAGATTCCATTCTTTGAGTCGCGAACCGAGTAATTCCGCTTGTCCTTTGGTAAGAGCGAGATCACGTATTAGATCTGAAAGTTCTGAATGGTTAATTTAGTGAACACCATCATTCACCGGTATATAATCCGAGTCAGAATTCATTTTTAAAGCAGGTAAACTATCACTTTCTGATGGTTCATTCACGTCAAACGGATATGGTTCTGGTGGAACTGGGATCTGACACATGATTGGATCATGAAACACTGGTTTCGAAACCGATTCAATATTTGGATAAACCACAGGCTTTCTAGTTTTAAAAGTGAAACCATGGATATTTGTCAAGCAGAAGTAACAATCAGTAGCGTAATTTGTCGGTTCACGCCATATTACTGGCACTCCAAAAGGCATCGACTTATGCTTCGGCGATTTTCGTAACCAACCTGCCAATGTATTTGCACAAGTCGAACAAACTGCATTTGGCTTCCAAGATTTATTTGCATCATCAACTTTTGAATCGAAATAAAGTTCATATGCTTTCTTTAGTAATGGTGTAAAGTTTTTCTGGTGAACACGATCAGTAAAATATCCGCACACGTAACAGAACAGATCAGCCGAATTTCTACAACTTCTAAAAGCCATATTTCGCTCAGAATTATTTCAAAATACAGTAACTATTTGAAAAATAGCGTAACATATGTCATGCATCGTTTAGCAGTATAAAAAGCAGAATTATTTTGCATTTTATTAATTTTTAATAAGTTATATAGTAAAAAATGAAACGGAGCAAATAACGGTTTCCCAAAAATATATTTATTCACAAATATCTTAAGAACCCGATGTGATAGAGATAAACGGATTTCAAATTTGAAATCAGCGCAAGAAACTAACCTAAGAACACTTATTCTTATATAAGAAAGAAAAATGTTGTTTGTCAGTGCTATTTGTTGTAAGGAAGTATGAAGTTTTCCCACGTTTGGTTTGTGTTGTGCATGTCAATGTTGAAGTCGCCTAGGAGAATAATTTCTTTGGCAGGGGTAAATACTTTCTCCATCATAGTGGTGAAATATTCGTACCAGATGATTCCTGCACTGGGATTTCTTTAAAGATACCTGGCTAGAAACTGTCCCTGAGTCGGTATTTTTATTTTTAACCATATACACTCGGTCTCTTCTGTCTCTAAATCGCTTCTACGGCGATAACTAGAATATTTAGACTAATTAACTTTACCAAGTAAGTGAATGTAAAAATGTTAGTCCTTAACTTACGAAACACTTGGCATAGGCAATACTAACAATTGCAGTGGACTGAAACTGTCAGGAGTAAATGAATGTAGTCACACAAAAGCAGGCACGCACAGTTTCACACCGCAACACTCAAAATCTAACAAAGTAATTAAAGGAAAGAGAAAATACGAATTTAAAATAGTCAAAAATCGAACAAGTAAAAAACTTGTAAAGGCCTGTAGCCAATGAAATAGGAGTGTTCCAAGAAAGTAACAAAGGACTTATTACTTTAGGCGTAACAGTAATCAACTAAATTACAAGGGAGAGACGGCTTTGGTCGCAGGTATTAAGTCAGTGAAAAGATATGTGTGTAGTCATCATCGATAATGGATGTCTCTGTCTGGTATAAAGTAGGGGCCACGTTGCACAGACATCACTAGGGCTTGGCTGAGTGACACAGGGCTGAATTGCATCAGGTAGCCAAGTTCTGGATTCCACTGAGGACGATGATGTTGGCTACGAGAGGAAGAGTGACAGTAGATTTCGTCTGTCGTCGTTTCAGCACTGCTAGGAGATTGCTGGATCTGGGACCTTGTGACACTGCTCGCAGAATCGCCATGTAATTTGTTTGTGAGGGACTGTCTTATGGGCAGTGGAGGAAACATAACATCATAACGTTCGGCTTCCTGACTGTTGGTGAATTATGGTTGTTGTAATGTAAACCACTCTTAATAGGCGCGCGACTATGAGGGGCCGGTAAAGTATGTTGTGCATTATCGTGATTGACTGATCTCATGGTAGATGGCTTTTTTTTCTCTGTGTATTTTGCGTTGTCGTTTTGCCGACGCTCCGGATGTATAATGTTTTTTTGCTAGGATGCTGCTTCCTAGTTTGGATGTACGTACTTGATCTATGTAGAGGCGTTTCTTTGGTGCTCCTGATGTGCTTGTGAAGAAAGGAGTGTGTTTGATAAAACTAATGTTGTAGTGTTTGCAGTAGTTCTGTAGTGTTTTGTTGTTGATGCGACGTTGGAAGCCATAGCAAAGCAGAATAACTGATGACATATAAATGGAGGTGTTAGGAAATTTTTGCTTTATTGTAGTGGTCAGTCTGGAAATCGCAGAGCGGTTTACGCTGAGTCCATTCATTATGTCGTTGATTCCTATATGTAGTGTTGTTCTTGTAATGTTATGGTGTATGTCGAACATATTGATTTTAGCAATTAGACTTTCAGTTCCAGGTCCAGGCATCGTCAGTGCTGAGACGCATTCTTCTTTTGTGGTGGACATCCGATCGTTGTGAATTCCTTTTAAGACAGAGTCGCCAATTATGATATATGTTGCTTCACTACATGGTTTTTGACTCGTCTTTCGTTTTGATTTTTGTTGTTGCCATTGGTTCTCTTGGTGTGAATCGTCCTGATGAGCCTGGGTTATTTGAATGGGTGGTTGGGGCATCGGTACATGATTTGGCAACTGTTCACTTTCTACTGAACTACCGTTAAGAGCTTAAAACCAGTTACTTATTTTTACTGTGACAAAACGTCTGAACATGCTCTTTTGTGTGATCTCTCACACCTTCAGCTCTCTGGCAGTATCTTTTCTTTTTCTTCATTTTTCTCACTCAAAGCTTTTATTTGGCATAAATCATGCCTTTTCATCCGTTATTTTCACTATTTTGCTCAATGCTGGACATAGCATGGTGAATAATCTAACACGCCACTCCCCTATGGCAGTATTTGCTACGGGAGTAATGTGTATCTTATTGTTTACCACTCCTCAGACGTATTAGCGTAACAATACCCAGTCGTCAGATCAGTCACCTGCTTATCTCGTTGAATCCGTCTGACCACCAATGGAAACGTGTCCGTCGAACATTTGACCCCATTGGAAAGCTGTTGATCATGTTGACACAAGCTTGTGTTGTGCTACGATGAAAGAAGACAACATTGTCTGACCAGACATCTGTCTGGCGGAGACACTCAGATAAAGGGGATAATTAGATAATCTGTCGGGCTAGACATCTGGGCGGAAGTCATTACGCCAGAAAACACACGGTCACAATATTGTGATAGACAGAGGTGCGCCAGGGAAGTGTGTATTACCAAAATTTTCGGTTCTTGGTTACAAGACATTAGACTTAAGTACTGAAGTTCCTACGCCACTAGTGTATCACCACCAACTGCATACAGTGGACGAATTGTGTGGAGAAGTGTACTCATCACCAAAAAGAAGTGACGGAACCACAGCTGCAGGACTCCTCTGGAGCTAAGTTTTATGTAACAGGCTCCAGCAAAAATACGGACATTATTAACACCCTACCAAAACCTCAATGGGGAAAAATTGAATATAACTTTCACCCCATTTAATCCTTATTTTAACTTTTTGAACTAATTGACTATTAAATTTGTTGTATGTTATAGTTGATTTAGTTTATATGTACGAAAGCAAACGTATGAGCCAGTCTTTCTTGATAAATACACACACACACACACACATATATATATATATATATATATATATATATATATATATAGAGATAGATATATATATATATATATATATATATATATATATATATATATACAGCCATTACTTATAAGAGGGCATTCGTTGGATTACTCCAACTGGGTGCTTGACGGGCCAGAACCATTGCATAAACCCTTCACAAAAGGCGACGGGCCAGATAATAAGTTAACAAATTTGCTCAGCCCTTAAGCAGCGTTTGTTCTTGACTTCTGGGAATATCTTGTGAATGCTCCCCTAAGGTAGAAACGCCATTCATCTCCTATCTACATCTTTACCAAGAGTAATCTTACGCGAAGATAGATACCTTGGACGACCTAATTTTAGATACGCTTGCGTTGTGGCCATTAGTGGACCACTGCTGCAAAGCATGGGGAGGCAATCCCGTGACAATTGGGCGCAAGTCCGGGATAAAGTACTCCGATGATTAATTCCCCTAGAAAACTGACATAAATTTTAGATTTACTGACAGAGTATTGTTGGTTATTAGTTTAGATAGATCGGCTCATGCGTGTTGCATAAATAAAAAAATAAGGTGAAATATTTCAAGAGTAAAGTTAATTGATAAAATAAACCTAAAACTTCTCGAAAATTAATTAGTAAAGGAAAAGAATTTTCCATTGCCGAAGCCTAATTTCTGTTTGTTGTCAGTGTTGTGCATTTTATAATTTTAGTCAGCTAGAGCGGCTAATTTTATTTTTGACAAGTAGCAATTGCAATTTTCGTTTCGCCTGGGGTAATATATCTCACGCGATTGTTCCAAGCGCGGCCTCTTTTAAGTTAGATGCTTACTCAGAGACTTCTGAGGAAATAGACATTTATCTTGCTAGATTTGAGTCTTTAGCTGCCACCTATGGATTAGATCTCAGAGTCTGCGAGGACCGGCTTACAACGTCTTCTTCAAAATGGCACCGGAAGATAACAACAATTATGAGTTGTTGAAGAAAGCTCTGCTGCAACGTTTTCAGCTGAATGCACAAACTTTTCAGAGCAAATTCCGGGAGGCCAAGAGGCAAAAAGATGAGTCTTATAAGCAGTTTGCTACACGTCTGACTACGTACTTGGAGAGGTGGGGATCACTAAGCGCCTTCGACGAATCGTACGAGGGATTACAAGAAATGATTATCGTGGAGCAGTTTAAAGACTCGCTCACCCCAGACATGAGACGGTTCCTGATTGAGCATGGGGCCGAAACTTTTGATCAGGTGGTATTGTTTGCTTATCGGTACCAGAGCGCCCATTCGGAAGTGAACCAGACTAAAAGGCGCCAACACGATAATCACCCCAAACGAGAGGAGTGCCCCTTCACTGACTCCACGAGTGCGACCAACACCTCACACAAAACGACACAACAGCAACAACAACCACAGGATCACCATAGACAGAAACAGAGCAATTCAGCCCAGGGAACTGGAAGGCGATGGTATAAGGCGTGTAAATCTGACACGCACTTCACATCAGACTGTAAGAGGCCTAAGATAGGCCCTTATGATGTCGCATGTCTGATTGGGGGGGGGGGATAGGGAAACATGACCCCCAGGCATATGAACAAAATTCCAGCCACCCTTCTATTACTGAGCAAGTATCCGTGGGTAACCAAACCATATGGTGCCTCTATGATTCGGGTCTCGAATACTCGGCTTCAGTTTTCCCATCTTTGGTGAAGGCCCGTCAATAGACTGGCGAAACTGTAGAAATACAGGGGCTCTGGAAGAGCATAAAGCCTACCCTCTCATCTTAGGGAGAAAATATGTGTTTCTTGGAGATCCCTCCCGTGACTCCAAGTCGACACAAGAGAGAGAGAGAGAACACAGGAAACGCCCAAGCGGCCCTTGAGCTCTTATCTCTAAACAGCCCGAATATTTCGGAGCTGAAGCAGGCACAAAGGGCCGATAAAACCCTTAAGCCTTGCTTTTCGAAGTTGTATGGAAATTACTCCCATACTCCGCAGGAAGCATTTTACAGTGAGGAAGGTTTGGTTTACAGACATGTAAGGAATAAGAGACAGTTTGTTGTCCCACTCCCCTTTCGCACCTGCCTAATGCAGAAAATGCATTCCACCCTGCCCCATCCCATTAACTGTTCATATGCACTGGAGGAAAATGTATCTCTGAATCACTTCTGGCCAGGGATGCGAAAGGAAATTCGACAGTTCGTGAGAGATTGCTCTGTTCGCCATCACCCGGACAACCAGAAGGATGAAACTACCAAGAGGAACTTTCTACACCGAGGATGGAATTATTTATCGACGGACTAGACAAGGGAAGCAACTCTTAGTGCCCCTCCCTTTAAGACCCTCCGTTATGAAAGCGGCTCATATATCTTCACCGGGGAAACATCTTCCCGTGGGTACCACTATGCGTAATATTAAGGAGGTTTACTTCTGGCCCAACCGATGTAAGGAGACGTCCGTCAGTACGTATTGAACTATACACATTGCCAAGCGAGCAACTTCAATGTTCGCCAACGAGATAATGAGGAGAAGAACACTGCAAGTCAGAACTGTAGGAGAGGAAGGCACACACTTCACAAATGTTCATGTCCAAACCTGGTTTTGAAAGGCCATAGTGGTGAATTCAACACGCCACTGTTGACACAAGCTTGTATGGTATAACGATGAAAGAAGACAACACTGTCTGACCTGTTATCTGTCTGGCAGAGGCACGCAGATGAAGGGGATAATTAGATAATCTGACTGGCTAGACATCTGGGCGGAAGTCATTACGCCAGAAAACACGCGGTCACAATATTGTAATAGACAAAGGTGCGCCAGGGAAGTGTGTATTCCCAAAATTTTCGGTTCGTGGTTACAAGACATCAGACTTAAGTACTGAAGTTCCTACGCCACTAGTGTTTCACCTCCAACCGCATACAGTGGACGAATTATGTGGAAAAGTGTACTCATCCCCAAAAGGAAGTGACGGAACCACAGCTGCAGGACTCCTCTGGATAATTAGATAATCTGTCGGGCTAGACATCTGGGCGGATGTCATTACGCCAGAAAACACACGTTCACAATATTGTGACAGACAGAGGTGCACCGGAAGTCTTATGTAACGATTTGACACCACTGTTGTAAGAAGCCACGCGTGTATATTAAAGTTAATATTTTCAAATACGCGTGGGATGAGTAATGATAAACTTTCCCACCCAAACAGTGCTAGATAGATTTGATTAGTTCGCCAGAAGCTACAATGAATTGATTGGAACATTCGGCGGAAACACAGCTGGGATTTGAAACTAAGGAGCTTGTGGTGGATTTGATGTTAAGAAATGTTGTTATGTACTCTTAGTGTACTGAATGAGGTCAGCTGTGAAGGTCCCTGAATATAACAAATATTATGGTAAGTTTACAGGGTACCTTTCTGCTACCACCCTATGATCTCATTCAGAATTATTCTTTGACTAGAATGTATGATGACTACGTTTGGTGTCTAGGGTTATGAATATGTAGTGTAATGTGCATTAACCAACTGAACATATAAACAACTATTTTATTATCCAACACAACACAACAGTACTACGACAATCACATACAAACTACACTTTAAAAGACTATCTTTAGTAAGTCAGTGGTTGAATTTTGGGTAAAAGTTAAATTTTTACAATTTATTGTCCTGGTTCTAGTTTGTTTTGAATCAGGACTGACAATCAAAAGTGAAATCAAAAGAATTATTTACATCACTTAAATAACACCATGGATCTTCTGTCCATAATACAAATGTTATTATAATATAAGTGTGTAGATGTAGTTTTCTAACTTAGGTTTATCTTCGAAGGATAACACCAGTAGATCTGTTCATAGGCTCGCTGGACAATCTGTTTCCCTTCTTGAAAGGCAATGGCATCCAGCATGTGCCCGAAATATGCAAACAGTGTAAGGAATCGAACAGTTTCCACGAGCCTGGTACTACGTTAATGTCAGTACCAAAAAACCCACAAATTTCAATGAAATATACACAAGCGAACGATGACTGGCAAACAATTTATGGCACACTTTAGATCTGCCTTGTCCAGACTGCTTTCTATAGGTTTGAAAAGCACCAGCCTGCTCTCATCGCTCCTTGTTCATCAGAAATTTTTTTCAAAATGGCAACGAGCAGTCTACGTTTCCGATAATATATAATGTATGGGCCAATGGGACCATGCACTCATTTATTTTGAATCAAACTTTAAAAAAACAAACTCTCAAACTACTATGTTTACTACTGCAAATATATTTTTAGTTTTAAGTCAACCAATCCTATCGCGCCTTACTTTAAACTACTGCCAATCAAATTACAGGTACCTTTTAGTCCTTATTTCCCCAAAAGCTTTTTTCAAAACATGCTATGAAAAAAATAAGCAGGCATGATTTTTGTTTTCGTCAGTCCGCCTTACAATACATAGTATTTTTGCAAATATCTTGGTTATTTATTGTACTAGTGCTTAACTGACACCGTATTATTGTTCAGGAAATCATAAGGCATCCGAATATATAATTTTTATGGCCCTATGTATTATGGTTCATAATTTCATATTTTTTTTCTATGTTAGTCGTTCAAATCTAGAAACTGCCACCTGTTCAATTCTTCTTACAACTATTTTCAAATTAAAACGAGAATCGTCCGTAGTCCGTTAGAATTACGTCATTTTTTATAAGAGCTAAGGCTGTCTGCGTGACTAAATTGACGAACATTTTTTAGTTTTTGTATCGTAATTTGAAAACCGCCTAAGGCTATGTCGCTCGAGATGGCTTTTTGAAATCAACGCGAGACGGCGTACCCTAGATTCTGTCTTTCCATTCCCTCCCCTCCTTTTCTTTTATTCTATCACTCTGTCGTCTTGAACTTGCAAAAGTGTTACATTTAATCTCAAGGACGAATGTGAAAAGACAGTACCCTTCATTCGGCTATTAGGCTTATCAAAACCCGCATACCGGCTGGTGTGGGGAAGAAGACGCTGGACTCAAATTTATTTTCTATCTTATTTTTGACTTATGCACTATAATATTATTTAATTTAGCTATTGTATTTAGAATATCGTCACACATCTCCCCACTTTAGAACAGACTACCTAATGTCAGTTCATAATTCGAAATACACATAGATAAACTTAAATCATTATGCCTGGTGACTACTCGGATTTTCGTCGTACGGGTGTCTACTTAAAAAATCTGCACCTACGTTTTTCGACCCGGGGATATATTCTATGATGAATTGGTATGGCTGTAAGAGCAAGGACCAACGTGATAATCTAGCATTTTCATGCTTTGATTACGACAGAAATACGAGGGATTTATGATCTGTTTGGACCTTGAATGATCTCCCATAGAGATAGATCTGGAACTTTTTTATAGCCCATATCAAAGCCAGACAATCTTTTTCACTAGTTGAATATTTTTGTTCCGTTGTGTTCAACTTACGGCTAGCATAAGCAACTGGGGTTAGTTCCTCTTCAAGTGAATTGGACCTTTGCAATAGGGCTGCCCCTAATCCGATGTTGCTAGCGTCCATTCTCAAAACAAATTCTTGAGTCAAGTCAGGCAATTTCAATATAGGCTTGCTTGTGAGTTTTTCTTTTAACTCTTGATAGGCCGATTCACACTGAGCAGACCAAGTAATTTTATCAGGATTTCCCTTGCGCGTTAAATCCGTCAGTGTTGCACATATCGAGTTAAAATTTTTTATATACTTCTGGTAAAAACCACACAACGAGACCAAAGATCTCACATCCTTTTTTGTCTATGGCCTCGGAGCTTTCTGCAATTTCTCCAAGTTCTTGGGATCAGGGGTCATGCTTCCCTGATATACTGTGTGTCCCAAGAATTCCAGCTCTTCACATCCAATACAACATTTGGTCGGTCTAGCCGTCAAGTTTGCCTCCCTGAGTCTATCCAACAACATATTCAGAGAGTTAATGTGTTCCTCAAATATTTCTGTAGCAATGAGAATATCATCCATGAAATTCGTGATACATGGATTATTCAGGGGATCCAACAATTTTCGCATCATCCTAGAAAACACACTCGGAGCATTTTTCAACCCAAACGGCAGCATGTTGAATTCATAATGCCCTTCCGAGGTGCTAAAGGCTAAATACGGTCGAACCTCAGGTTTTACGGGAATCTGCTACTAGCCTTTACTCAGATCCACCTTAGAGAAATATTTGGCTTTGTTCAGCCTAGCAAACAGCTGATTTGTATCAGGTAATGGATCCACCTGACCTTCTGTGACAGCATTCAGTTTCCTGTAATCTATACACAGTCTGTGTTCCCCAGAGGGTTTCCTCAACAGAACCACACTAGAATTATACGAAGATTCACTGTGTGAAATAATTCCTTCTTTCAACAAATAATCTATCTCCTCCTTCAAAGCTTTTTCCTTAGAATAGGCTCTCATACAGATTGGTGTTGGGTCTATAAGTTTCATATCATATTCCAACAAATTTGTATGCCCCGGTTTGTTCGTTAACACATCTGTATGATCATCCAGAACCTTTGGAACTCTCTCCCTCTGATTTTTCGTTAAGTGTTTATTGATTTTTACCTGTGCGGCTGACTCACAGGGATGTAGGGGATATTCATGAGAGATGAGTGGTTCGTTTTTCATTCCCGTTGCGATAGACAAGGTTAGTAAGTGTGTCTCGTCCTGATTTTCTCTTTCCAGATATTTCTTAAGGAGATTCACATGATAGATTTTTCCTTTCCCCTTCTTATCTATCTTATAATTTGTTCTAGACACCTTCTTTAGAACTGTATATGGACTTTGACATCCGATTTGTAACTTGCTACTACTACCGGGTAATAGAAGGAGCACCTTCTCTTCTACGGCTAAGTCTCTATCCTTCGCTTTCTTATTATAATAGGCAGCATGTTTTTTTCTGGCTTGTCTCAAATTATCATTAGCAAGTTTCCAGCCAGTTTTAAGACGAGTGGTCAGCTCGTTCACATATTGATATGATGAGGTAATATTTTCTTCTGCCTTATCATCAGTCCACGTCCTTAACAAGGCTTCCAATGGACCTTTTATTGGCCTCCCGAATAACAGGGTTGCCGGTGCCATACCGGTTCAACTATGGGGTACCTCCCGATAAGCAAACAGGGTGGCGTGAAGGTACTGGTCCCATGTATCTGGTTTTTCATGTGCCAACTTTCTCAGGATTGAAATGAGTGTCCCGTTAAATCTTTCTACTTGGCCATTTCCTTGTGGATGGTACGGGCTACAATTAAAGTGTTTGGCTTGAAAGATCCTGAAAACTTCTTCCGTTATTTTCCCCTTGAACTGTGAGCCATTATCAGTCAAGATTTGGTTGGGAAAGCCTAACCTTGTGAAGATTGTGAGTAATGCCTCTGCCACATGTTTAGAATCGATTGACGACAGGGCTACCGCCTTTCCCCACATCGAACAAGTGTCCACCAGAGTCAGAATGTAATTTTTGCTCCTCTTGGTCCAAGTGAGAGGTCCCAACATGTGCACTGCAACTCTCTCAAAAGCTGTTCCCACTATGGGCATTTCCCCTAGAGTTGCTGGAGCAGTCCAATGCTTTGGAGCTACCCGTTGGCATTCTGGACAGGATTTTACATATCTCTTTATATCTTCAGTTATCCCTGGACAGAAATAGTGACAAGCTATACGTTGTCCTGTTGCGCTGATCCCCATATGACCACTGAAGGGAATCGCATGCCCCAGTTCTAACACTTTCTTCCTATATGAAGTGGGAAGAACCAGCTGTCCGTGACCATTGGATCCAGTTCCGGCCTTCCTATATATCAGTTTATTCTTCATATAGAAGTATCCCTTGCCTGGAGATGTATGACATTTGGGCAATTTCTTAAAACAAAGCTTGAGGGACTCATCCTCAGCCTGCACCTTCCTCATCTCCTCTGGATGAGTATTTATAGGATTATCTTCCTCCTTTTTGGACTGTGATCTGGTCTGCACTGTTGCCATGATCACAGGTCTCTTGGGATTCCCCAAGAAGACGTATCTACACCTCAATATCAAAGGGTAGATTGGTTCATTTATCACCGCTGCTTTGATGATTCCTTCCACATATCGCGTTTTTACATTTATCCTGGCGATGGGAAGTATCATGGTTGCTCCGTCCTTGGTTGCAGCTTGGATCCCCACTGTTTCTGTGGTGTATTGATCTGCTTGCACCAGGTGAGAACTCACAACTGAATCATAATCCAATCCAGTATCATACAAGCACCTTATGGGGACTCCATTACACATTACTTCTTCACACACTGGGGGGTGATAAGGTTCCTGCTGTTTAGTATGGTTGGCCTTTACTCCCTTTCTCCCCGTTTTCATTGCAGCGAAGGAAGGTTTCCGTTTACACACTTCGGTGTTATGGTTGTCCATCTTACACCATCTACAATATAATCTACCTTTATGAAAAGGTTTTCTTTCCTCATATTTTCTGTCATTGTATTGTGGGATTTATTTCTATAATCATTGCGTGGCATATCAAAATGTTGCTTACTAGGTCTCACCCGACAGTAGCTTGGCATTCCTAAATTTTTGTCTGTAAAATTCTCCATTCTTTTCATACCTTAGCAAAAGAGCCTGCTTTAACATGTCATAATTGTCTTGGTCATCCCTGCTCATTTTGGCAAAAAATTCATAAGCTGTTCCCCTGAGACCCTGGGATAACTTTAGGCTCCACCTTTCTCTCTCTAACCCATACGTGGTAGCCAAAATTTCAAACCTAACTTCAAAACTTTCTATGTCATCATCTTTCTCAACAAAATGGTCTAAATGAAACCCCATAGCTGAGGTTGAGGCTCCCTGACTAGCAGTGGCATCGGAGGTAAAGGATCTGGCACCGTTTTCAGGAGCATGGCCTTGTAATTTCAACTCCCTTAGTCGTAACTCGTGCTCCCTCTGCAATCTTCTATCTTCTGCTTCCCTTTCAGCAGCCAGTCTCTTTTCTTCTCTTTCTGCAGCTAATCTCTTTTCTTGTCTTTCTGTAGCTAATCTCTTTTCTTCTCTTTCTGTAGCTAATCTTTTTTCTTCTCTTTCTGTAGATAATCTTTTTTCTTCTCTTTCTGTAGCTAATCTTTTTTCTTCTCTTTCTGTAGCTAATCTTTTTTCTTCTGCTTCTCTTTCGGTCTTTTTTTCTTCTAATTGAAGCCTTTTAATCTCCGCCTCCCTATCCGCCTCCTATGCCTTAGCCTCTTTGTCAGCCTCAATCTGCAACCTCTTAATTTCTTTTTCAGCCTCTAACTTTCTTTCAGCTTCTAATTTCTTGTCTTCCATATCTCGTTCAACAAATTTGTCACATTCTGAGGTTACATACTTGACCAGCTCTGGTCCATCCATGCACATCTCTTTAGCAGTCTGCACAGCAGCAGATCGAAACTTTGCCAGATCAGCCATTCTGTACTATGCAAACCTTTAAAATTTCTAACTAGACAAATTTCTAATTATGACTAACAATTCCTAATTATGACTAAGAACAACCACAGGCACTGATAGCTCTACCACTATTTAAATTCCACAAAAGAATACTTTTCGTTTTATTTTACAGGTAATTAAAATTCCGGGACCTGAGACCCTAATATAATTGATAATATTATAAGAATTTAAAAATCCCGGAAGCGAGCTACCCAATATATATGTGGTGGATTTGATGTTAAGAAATGTTGTTAAGTACTCTTAGTGTACTGAATGAGGTCAGCTGTGAAGGTCCCTGAATATAACAAATATTATGGTAAGTTTACAGGGTACCTTTCTGCTACCACCCCTATGATCTCATTCAGAATTATTCTTTGACTAGAATGTATGATGACTACGTTTGGTGTCTAGGGTTATGAATATGTAGTGTAATGTGCATTAACCAACTAAACATATAAACAACTATTTTATTATCCAACACAACACAACAGTACTACGACAATCACATACAAACTACACTTTAAAAGACTATCTTTAGTAAGTCAGTGGTTGAATTTTGGGTAAAAGTTAAATTTTTACAATTTATTGTCCTGGTTCTAGTTGGTTTTGAATCAGGACTGACAATCAAAAGTGAAATCAAAAGAATTATTTACATCACTTAAATAACACCATGGATCTTCTGTCCATAATACAAATGTTATTATAATATAAGTGTGTAGATGTAGTTTTCTAACTTAGGTTAATACTGGTATATAAAGGTAGGTTGTTAATTAACATCACGCACTATTGTTTGTTTTCTTTTCATTTGACACTGGTGGAATTTTTTATTAATATGCACAGTCTTTATGTTAAACTAGAGGTTGAGCTTCCTGGTGCCGAACAGGCACTTATCTTCGAAGGATAACCCCAATAGATCTGTTCATAGGCTCGCTGGACAATCTGTTTCCCTTCTTGAAAGGCAATGGCATCCAGCATGTGCCCGAAATATGCAAACAAATCGAACAGTTTCCACGAGCCTGGTACTACGTTAATGTCAGTACCAAAAAATCCACAAATTTCAATGAAATATACACAAGCGAACGATGACTGGCAAACAATTTATGGCACACTTTAGATCTGCCTTGTCCAGACTGCTTTCTGTAGGTTTCAAAAGCACCAGCCTGCTCTCATCGCTCCTTGTTCATCAGAAATTTTTTTCAAAATGGCAACGAGCAGTCTACGTTTCCGATAATATATAATGTATGGGCCAATGGGACCATGAACTCATTTATTTTGAATCAAACTTTAAAAAAACAAACTCTCAAACTACTATGTTTACTACTGCAAATATATTTTTAGTTTTAGGTCAACCAATCCTATCGCGCCTTACTTTAAACTACTGCCAATCAAATTACAGGTACCTTTTAGTCCTTATTTCCCCAAAAGCTTTTTTCAAAACATGCTATGAAAAAAATAAGCAGGCATGATTTTTGTTTTCGTCAGTCCGTCTTACAATACATAGTATTTTTGCAAATATCTTGGTTATTTATTGTACTAGTGCTTAACTGACCACATATTATTGCTCAGGAAATCATAAGGCATCCGAATATATAATTTTTATGGCCCTGTGTATTATGGTTCATAATTCCATATTTTTTCTATGTTAGTCGTTCAAATCTAGAAACTGCCACCTGTTCAATTCTTCTTACAATGCCACCTGTTCAATTCTTCTTACAACTATTTTCAAACTAAAAACGAGAATCGTCCGTAGTCCGTTAGAATTACGTCATTTTTTATAAGAGCTAAGGCTGTCTGCGTGACCAAATTGACGAACATTTTTTAGTTTTTGTATCGTAATTAGAAAACCGCCCAAGGCTATGTCGCTCGAGTTGGCTTTTTGAAATCAACGCGAGACGGCGTACCCTAGGTTCTGTCTTTCCATTCCCTCCCCTCCTTTTCTTTTATTCTATCACTCTGTCGTCTTGAACTTGCAAAAGTGTTACATTTAATCTCAAAGACGAATTTGAAAAGACAGTACCCTTCATTCGGCTATTAGGCTTATCAAAACCCGCATACCGGCTGGCGTGGGGAAGAAGACGCTGGACTCAAATTTTTTTTTCTATCTTATTTTTGACTTATGCACTATAATATTATTTAATTTAGCTATTGTATTTAGAATATCGTCACAGAGCGTGAAATATACTGTAGTAATCAGACACAGAACAGCACAGACTGCAAACAGCGTAAACTAAACACCTCCTACAAGCCAGAGGAAAGAGGATAGGACTTATCATTTCACAACTATAAGTACCAGATATTGGGCAACTTTGGAATTTACAAGTAAACCCACTATTTTAATACAAGACTGGAAACTTTGGAATTTTGTCACAAGGAGTCAGAAAGGAATTTTAACAAAAGTTTTCCTAAGCAGGATTTATAGAACACCAGCCGTCAGAGGAATTAACTCATATTTCCCAGACCAAGTCATAAGAGGAATTATACAAACAGTTTTACCTGGCCATGAATTTACAGAACACCAGCCGTCAGAGGAATTAACTCATATTTCCAGACCTACGTGATTTGAAGCTTCTAATACAGAGCTGTGTCCATTCTAAATCTGTACCAGGAGAAGTGTGTATTCCCAAAATTTTGGGTTCGCGGTTACAAGACATTAGATTTAAGTACTGAAGTTCCTACGCCACTAGTGTGAGAGCAGAGTATCACCACCAACCCCCTACAGGGGACGAATTATGTGGAGAAGTGTACTCATCACCAAAAAGAAGTGACGGAACCACAGCTGCAGTACTCCTCTGGAGCTAAGTTTTATGTAACAGGCTACAGCCAAAAATACGGACATTATTAACGCCCTACCAAAACCTCAATGAGGAAAAATAGAATTTAACTTTCACCTCATTTAATCCTTATTTTAACTCGTTGAACTAATTGATTATTAAATTTGTTCTATTTATTTTAAACTAAACAATAATAGTTGATTCAGTTTATGTACGAAAGCAAACGTATGAGCCAGTCTTTCTTGATTAATACCTATATGTATAAATATAGAGCCATTACTTATAAGAAGGCATTCGTTGGATTATTCCAACTGGGGGCTTAACGGACCAGCACCATTGCATAAACCCTTCACAAAAGACGACGGGCCAGATAATAAGTTAACAAATTTGCTCAGCCTTTAAGCAGCGTTTGTTCTTGACTTAGGGGAATATCTTGTGAAGGCTCCCCTAAGGTAGAAAAGCCATTCATCTCCTATCTACATCTTTGCTAAGAGTGATCTTGCTCAAAGATAGATACTTTGGACGACCTACTTTTAGATACGCTTGCGTTGTGACCAATATTGGACCACTACTACAAAGCAAGGGGAGGCAATCCCGTGGCATTTACAATGATAAGGTACTTTTCGTGTGTACCTTAAACTTGTTTGTTTTGACATTGTTGCTGCTTGTGGTATTCGCTTGATGTTTGTCCATAGGTAGAATCACAAAATGCTTCAGGTATTATAAGATGAGGCTCCGACTGAGTTGTTTTAGAAATAGGAAAATCGCTCCGTAGTTGTTCAATGATGAGTTTTATATTGGCATTATCTTCTCTCAAAGAAATTATTTCATTTTTGAGGAGTTCATTTTCTGTACTCGTCGATTTGTGGACAATTGTCGACAGATCAGCAATTAGAGCTCGCATTTTATCCTCCATTTTTAGCACCAGTTCCTGGCAGCACGGTATATTTATCCTAGGAGTAACTTCTGGGTGGTTTTCATGAGATGAAGTCTCATCTGTTTGTGTGGCCGAGTCTTTAGGGCCCATATGATACTCTATGGCCAGCATGTGCAGAGAAATTTGAGTATCTGTTACTTCACCGCTGATTGGAAAGTCGCATGCTGCGGAAGTCAAAGTGGGTGTATTTGTAGTAGGGTTTACGCTAGAGGTAATGTTGAGGGATTTGCTATCAGTAGATGATACGTTGGCAGCTGATGGTGTGATGTCTATTGCGAGCAGGGGTAAGCATATTGCCGAGTCTAATTGTGTGGTAGAAATTATGTTTAGTGCAGACTCATTTAAACTGACAAAATCCGTATCCAGCCATGATTCAATAAGAGTAGCAGTTACTTGAGCCATCACTTTGTTTTTGGTATGATAAAGGTGCACAGATAGTAGTGTTCTTGTGATTAAATCTTCTACAAAAGCACCTTGTTTATCCTCTCTCGCCTCGACATGGTCATTGTGGTAGTGTTTGGTGCACGTTGTGCGAAATGTCTCGTAATGAAATGTGTTGTGGAATAACACAGTGGTACATATACCGTCATTTGCTATTTTGAAGGTTAAATCCGACTCTTTGTTATATCCCTTCAGTTTAACGCGAAGAGCTCTGTCTCGGACTACTGAGTAGTCTTTTATCGTGGTTAGGCACAATCTAGCGTCCCTAGGGCCTTTTATTACCAGCGAGCCGTGGCCGTTCTGTAAAAAAGTGTGACATGTTTACACGTCCCCTGGGTTTAATTACCAAAAAAAAAAAAAAAAAATTACCAGTGAAATACATCGTTCCGCTGGGAACCTTATCTGTTTACGAGGGGTTGGTAGCCAAGAAGATACACTGGCTGACCTTCCCTTCTTTTACAGCGGTCAGTAAAGAGTCACGTGGTCATTGTTAAAAGCATTGTAGAAGCCATTTGTAGTTACCAAAAGGAAATGAATAGTTCATAAATTCCTGGTATTTTTCAAATACCATCTATCATGTTCACAAAATTCACAATGCAAAAAGGAATACACCGATATAAAAATCCTTGAAGTATAATTTGAAATGCCTGTGCAAAAAATTCTAAATTTGAGACACGCCCCACACACATCTGCTCAGTTCGAGAGCGAGAAAAAGGAAAAGAGAGCGAGAGAGAGAGAGAGAGAGAGAGAGAGAGATGGACGGGGAGAGGCTGGCAAAGAGATCATCATCATCATTTTCCTTTGCGCTCCCTGTAAAGCATTGAACCGTCACTGCAGCTGGTCGTCTTGAAGAAAGTCTGCACCAACCAATCACATGCTCTCACAGTGGTGTATTCTGTAGCAGTTTGTTTCACTGGATGAGGTTGTCAACCGTAAGCACAACCTCATGCTCATCGCCTTGTATGACATACCTGAGGGAGCAGTAGTAATATTATGTGACAAATAGATGGTTATTATAAATGTCTTGTTACGTATGTTGTCTAGATGAACAAAAACAAGGGGTTCCCGTGGCCCAAAAGAGGAGCAAAGAATAGTAACACTGTAGCCTACCATGCATGTCGTTAAAACCGACTAAGGAGGATTGGGTATTGGGCTGGTTACCTTATCCTGTAAAAAAAAAACATGTTTCACCATAAAAACTTCAACAAGCAATATGGGCAAACAAAGTAGCCCCATGGAGTTCCCGGGGGTTTCAGAGAAGGTAATGAAAGAATGGGGTTCCTGCTCCTTTAGGCAATGCCTCATGAGACAACTAATGTGAGGTCGATGGTTACTGTAGCAACTGATTTTACATAATGAGGTTGTCCCATACACAACCTTAGATTAGTTGCTACTTTCTGCATGCCTGATGGGGCAGTTCTCGTATTCAGTATGTGTCTTCTCAGAGTCCCATTAGAACCACAGACTGCAACAATCTGGAACGTTCTGCCAGAAGCAGATTCTTCTTCTTCATCTTTTTTGTTTCACTCCTTATGGAACGTGGAACCACCACTGTAGCTTGTAATGACCACGCATCCTCTTTTTCCACCTATCAATCCCCGTATCTAAAATGTCACATAATACAGGGTGTCCATAAAAGATTGTAGCCTTTTCAAAATATTTATTCTCGGCCCCATGACGTGGTACTAGGATGCTTTCTATCACAAAAGTAAGATAATCTCTGCAAGTTTTTAAACATACCTTATAAAGACTCAACAAAGTGCGCATGCGCGCAGCGGGTATTTCAAGGGAAACTTTCGCAGTTGAGTTGCAACCGGTAATTGTTACATGTCTCTCATCACACTGGTCAAGTAGGTGAAAAAGAAAGAAATAGGTACATTCTATTTGAGTCTTTGTAAGGTATTTGTAACCGGGGCAGGTGTTCCTTAGGACTGGAACGGCACCATATTACATCATGTGGCAGTGCCGGTATATGCAGTATTTTCAGTTTACTTTACAGAGAGCAGATGTTTAACTGGCCTAATCACCAGAGATTTAGATTTCTCTCTTAAATTTGTGTTACCAGGTTCGATTTTCTTCTCTTAGGTGTTGATGTAGCGAATTTAATTGAAATGGATAGATTTCTTATCTAGATCTCAAAACTGTAGTAATTCACCTTTTCAACAGCGTTCGATTTCATGCAAAACTTTTAATATCTTTCAGCATGAAACTTAAAATTTCAACAAAGTCTGGAAATCAGAACATTTTTACAATAATAAGTATAATAAAATTCTATCATCTCATCAGATGCTTTCATCGATGCAAAAATCCCTTTTTGCATCCTTGTCTCGTAGGCCTACTCAATTGTCAAATATGGCGAACCTTCTCATTCCACCGTGTTCCTTCCTTTAAGTTACAGTCTTATTTTAGGTTCGACGACATTTACCCATCTCCTCAGATTTGTCCTTGATTTCTTTATCGTCCTAAGCATTCCTTGAGTTAAATGCTTTCCAACACAAGAATATTTTCTACTCTACATGGTTTGAAGTGTAAGACTATTTTTTGCAAATTGACTCAAATCCTCGAACCTAGTTCTGCTGCGACTAGGGTTGGGAGCTCTATTCAAAATACATATTTAACGATTGTCACTACTTACGCCAGTAAGAAAATTATAACCACTCAATGTCCTGAAATACACATTTTATAAGAAATGTTGAAGTTTGATTTTCTCAAACTAAGAAATATGTAGAGCTGGACCAGATACGACCTCTTGAGTTGCGCTCTTTCATTCTACTGCCAAAATGGCGTCGTTGTTCCACTTTCCCCGGGTAAATCTGAGCTATCCGATTGGTCAGGGGAAATCACCCAATTATTAGAAATGGCGTGTAGAAGCGACTCTACCCTAATATGTGACACTATTTATTATTTTCTGTTTCTCATAAAATATAAAATTATGGGGTGGTCTGTGCTTCCTCTGTCTTGTAAGAATATAGTCTGTTTCCAAAGGAACAACTATGTACACGGCCACATATTCTTAAAAACTTGCAGAGATTATCTTACTTTTGTGATAGAAAGCATCCTCGTACCACATCATGGGGCCGAAAATAAATTTTTTGAAAAGGGTACAATCTTTTATGGACACCCTTGTTTTGTCCTACTCATAACGTTCTCTCCTTGCAAGAAGCTTCCTTCAAAAATGCACGTGCTCTTGTAGCAGTTGTTTCTGTAGCATACATCTTTTACACCATAAAGCTGCTAGTCCCTTGCACAACCTCACATTAGTTCCCTCTTACGACATGCTTGAGAAAATAATAGTCCTATTCTGTATTTGTCTATAGATTATTCTGCAGCAAAATATTTCCAATTACGCTGTGGAGAAAACGTGTTCCGCGGGAACACAGCTTGAGAACCGCTGTCCTACGTAGAGCAACGTCTCAATTCTCTCAGCGAGGGCTGGCACCAGTACCCAGATAGCCTGCTTAATTTTGTGCAATTGTATGACGGTATGGTTCCAGATATCAGGTGAAGGGGGAAGCGACGAGTGTAGTCAGAAAGACCTGTTTAATATACACGAACAGGTGAGATCCAGGAATCCCAGATTAAGTGAGTCGACTTCGAACAGAAGGAAACTTGTGTTTAGACTTGTGTGCTGACATCATCCTACAAAAAAACTCTCGTTTCGTTTTAAATAAAAATGTAAAGAAAAAACATTCATCTTACAGGAAGAGTTGTGAGTACAACAACAGTCTGTGAAATTTTAGAGGAGGGATGGATGGAGAAAGAAGATGCAGGGTCATTACCAACATCCGAATTAGCCAAGATGGAAGGAGAATAAAGAGAGATTGGAAGATGGAGATAAAGACAGACGAAGAAGGAAATCAGCGTTAATAGTGGGGTGGGTGCGTATGACATAAGTCGCAAGTGTTGTGTAAGGGGAGATAATTTCTGTTTAACGAGGGTTGATAAAGAGTTGTCTTGCCCATAACCCAATTCTGCCTCTAATTTTACAGTGAGTTAAGTAAATGCACGTGACAGCGGGGACAGCCCCCAGAGCGGGTTCGTGTCTGGGAGAGTGATAGGTTGAGGCTGGTTGATTGTGAGTACAAGGGGTTGAGGATGGAGGGGGAGAGGGGGGATTTTAGAGCGTCATCGGAACCGCATTCTTAGAAGGTTTGCTTTCATTGGAGGAGATTAGTTAGACTTCTGTATCCATTCTACTGTTTCCTTAAGAGCTTGGCTGTCTTAGGAAGAAAAACTAGCGTCGCATTACTAATTAGGCTACTGTAGGTGGCGTTTCTAGGCGGAATTAGGACTAACTAGGATAACCCCGGGAAAAAAACATTGTCTATACACATTCTGATAAGTCTTTGAGTTTCTTCTTCTTCTTCTTCTTCTTCTTCTTCTTCTTCTTCTTCTGCTCCAGCTTTTTCTTCTTCTTCTTATCCTCTTCTTCTGCTTCTGCTCCAGCTTCTTCTTCTTATTCTTCTTCTTCTTGTTATTCTGCTCCAGCTTCTTCTTCTTATTCTTCTTATTCGTGCTCTTCTGCTCCAGCTTCTTCTTATTCTTCTTCTTCTTGTTCTTCTGCTCCAGCTTCTTCTTCTTATTCTTCTTCTTCTTGTTCTCCTGCTCCAGCTTCTTCTTCTTATTTTTCTTCTTCTTATTCTTCTTCTTCTTGTTCTTCTGCTCCAGGTTCTTCTTCTTATTCTTCCTCTCCTGCTGTAGTGAAATTGACAGAGATACAACGGTAAAATACTCAAAAGATAACATTTAAGGATAAAAACATAATGCGTAGGCTGCTGATGTACATGATCGCCTAGACCGCGGGTCATCACCCTCCATAAAATTGACTTGCTAGACAGGAGGGGAACGGCGGATCAAAAGAAAAAAAAATATGACTGGAAAGGCTAAGGAGACGCAATGGGGGGGGGGATGGAGGAAAGTAAAAATTCACGTCCCCCAAATTGACACGAGGTACGGAATTGGACGTTTTGCGATACCAAGCCTTGATTTGAATTGAGCGGCAGAACGCGGATGGTAGGAAAATTACAAAAATTTAAAAAGTAATTTTTCTTAATATTAATGTTAGGAATATAAAAATTAGCTGGCCGGATGGCCTATTCTGAGCAATGAAATAATATGATCTTAATTTTACAAACGGATAGATAATATTGAAGATAATGACAAAAGACAGTGTAGTTTACATCATCGACAGACTGCCTTGAATAAAAAAGTGTCGTTATTTGCACACAAAACACGACCTTGGGGACGCAGGTGTTCAAAGTTACTTATTATGGAGGAGAGGGTTTTTGAGCGGTAGCTGTGTCTAAATATAACTTTTTACGACAAAATTTTAAGGGGAGAGAAAGGTTGCTTCAAAAATCAAGCACATTTTTTTTTAGAAACACAAGTAGAGACGGACAGACTAACAGATAACCATCCATACTTGACTGAAGCATGACTGAAATGACTTTAGTGTAGAAATTTGAAATTTAAAGTACAACTAGGCAGTGATTGGCCACAGACAATCATATCATTAGCGCTCAGACGCGAAAGTGGGGTCATTCTTCAATAATTGTTCAGTGTTAGACACAGATTTTAAAGTGTGGTGTTTTCCCATATGAAAGACAGTGAATAAATTTAGGGACGCCATACTATAGCCAGCAGCTCAGCTGAGTTTTGCTAGCAATTCTGTGTTATGTATTCATAATCTGGTAAGATTGAAATTATTTCTTTATATATTTTGAATATTGTTTAATGTTCGAGTGATTTGATACTGCCATATCAAAATCTAGCCTTACAAACAAGTAGGGATTTGCTCTAGACCCCCCGCCCAAGTCAGGGTCTAGGGACCAACAAGGTACATAAACTACAGCAAGGATTATGCAAGATAGATCAAGCGTTGAAACAGGTTACCTATCTTCTTTTAGGGCCGACAACTAATAAATATTTTTCAGAATCTATGGTCTGGGAGGATCTGTCTGATGTAGGCCCACCATGGTAACTGTGCTGTTTGGTCAGAGAGATCTGACCTGTCTGTATGATGTGGTTGTTGTGTCAGTGTTGTGTCCAGACGTGGGTAGAGAATAGATTTTGACACATGGCCCATACTTTGATTGCAGAGCTGTGAGTTTCTATCGACAACAAAGCAGAGTCTATTCGGTGGGTGACTGTACTCGAGTGTATCTGTGCAGTTCTTGTGACAGAGACCACCATTATTGCCCGCCAGCACGGAGAGGTGGGACCGCAAGTTTTCAGCACCAGAGCTACAAAAAGATGAGTGAGCCTCTGGTCTGCTGGACATTCACCAACTATTGGTAGTGACTAATATCCCCGTAAAAATTCCCACCATTTCTGGACATTGTGTAGTCAATATAGACAGGTGTGATGAGGCCACCCCAACAGCACAAACAGTAAATATCCTCCCAAAGAGATGACTACTCGAACTTTTTTAATAAAACTAACTAGTCTAGTACTTAAATAGGTACGCTCTTGCATTTATTATGTAACATTCCATGCATTTTTTTTCATAAATTTTCAATCCTTCTTTTAAAACAAGTTCTGGTCACATAAAACTTGATCCAGAACCAATAAATGTAATATAATTATATCAAAAACTTTATACACGTGAGTTAGTTCAGTGTATTTTAACACTTGTTAATCTTATTAGTCTTCTTAAATGTCTGTGGGTGTATTTATAACTAACACACCACATTACACATCATTACCCTAGACACTTTACGTAGCCACATTCATTAAGAAAAAAAAAAATTAAGTGTGAGGTCGTAGTGGTAGCAAGAAAGGCCTTCTGATAATTCTCAACTACATTTTATCTCAGGAGCCTTCACAGCTGGCCTCATACAATTTACATGTAGTACCATCATCATCATACAATACCATCAATACCACTACATAAATTGGGGTCTTGTCCAGGGATAATTAGCCCAACAGTAAAATTAGGATCTCCTGGTGGGAGAAATAAAAGTAGGGAAATAAATTGTAAAATTTCCTTTAAAATTAAAAGTGTCCCTGCAGATAAAAGTTGGTGAATCTTCACAGCCAGTAATAATTAATTAGTTAACTGGTTAGTTAGAATTAGTTAGACTATAGTCATATAGTAATTAGAAGTACTTAGTGTATTTACTGGTTAGAGATTTATCTTGTATATTATTATATTGTCCAAAAAGTATGGCAGAGCTAGCAAAGTTTAGATCAGCTGCTGTGCTCACTGCGAAGGAGATGGGGATGGATGGTCAAATTTTAATTCAATACGTAACGACTGAATGTGATAAATATATTGAAAGGGAAGATAGAAAGGTAGCTGAAGAGAAGAGGTTACAAATTGAGGCTGATAGAGAAATTAAGAGGCTGCAGATTGAGGCAGAAGAAAAAAGGCTGACTGCCGAAAGGGAGGCAGAAGAAAAACGACAGCAAAGGGAGGCAGAAGAAAAACGACAGCAAAGGGAGGCAGAAGAAAAACGACAGCAAAGGGAGGCAGAAGAAAAAAAGGTTGACTGCCGAAAGGGAGGCAGAAGATAGAAGGTTGCAGAGGGAGCACGAATTACGACTAAGGGAGCTGGAATTACAAGGCCCGGCCCCTGAAAATGGTGCCAGCCCTTTTGCCTCAGATGCTACGCCCAGTATGGGAGCCTCAAACTCAGCTATGGGGTTTCATTTAGACCATTTTGTTGAAAAAGACGATGACATAGAGGGGTACCTAGGACGTTTTGAGTTATTAGCTACTACATATGGGTTAGAGAGAGAGAGGTGGAGCTTAAAGCTATCACAGGGATTGAGGGGTACTTCTTACGAAGTATTTGCCAAAATGAACAGGGAAGACCAAGACAATTATGACATGTTAAAGCAGGCTTTGTTATTAAGGTACGAAAAGAATGGATGGTGAATTTTATCGTAAGAAATTCAGAAATGCCAAACTGTTGTCTGGGGAGACATACCACCAATTTTCTGCCAGAATAGAAACCTATTTGGAGAAATGGACGGCTCTGGGGAAGACCCAAGATCTTAAAGAAATGATCATGATTGAGCAATTGAGAGAGTCCATGGCTCCAGACATGAGAAAATTTCTCATGGAACAGGGTGCAGAGAAGTTGGGGGAAATTTTAAATGTTGCTGAGAGGTATCAGGCAGCTCAGGCAGAGGTAAGTGGTGCTAAGAAGAAGCACATAGACAATTTTAAAGCTCCACAGCAATTTAATAAATTTGATAATAGAGAGCAGGGAAATAAGGGTAGGACAAACTTTGAGCGGCAAAGAAATGACTATCGCGACAGAAACTCACAGTTCAATGACCAAAAGTTCAATGAAAGAAAACCGTTGAACCAAGGAAAAAGATGGTGCAAATGGTGCAAGAAGGATAACCATAACACCGAATTTTGTAGAAGGAAACCTTCAAACATTGCTGCAATGAAGTCGGGGACGCAAAGAGTAAAGGTTAATCCTAAGGGACAACAGGAACCTTATCACCCCCCAGTTTGTGAGGATGTTATTTGTAATGGGGTCACCATAAGGTGCCTTTATGATACAGGTTTGGATTATGATTCAGTTGTGAAGTCTAGCCTAGTGGACCCAAGTCAGTATACCACAGAAACAGTGGAAATACAAGGGGCGACTAAGGACATACCACTCATGACACTTCCCATCGCAAGGATAACGGTGAAAACTCGCTATGTGGAAGGAGAAATCAGAGCAGCAGTGATAGATGAACCAATCTACCCTCTGATATTGGGGTGTAGATACGTCTTCTTGGGGAATCCCGAGAAACCTGTGATCATGGCGACAGTGCAGACCAGGTCACAGAAGAAGGAGGAAGAAGGTGAACCTATAAATGCTCATCCAGAGGAGATGAGGAAGGCGCAGGCTGAGGATAGGACACTCCAGCCATGTTTTAAAAAATTACCCAAATGCCACACACCTCCGAGCAAGGGGGAATATTTCATGAAGAACAAACTCTTATACAGGAAGGCCGGAACTGGAACAAATGGTCACAACCAGCTGGTTCTTCCCATTTCATATAGAGATAAAGTGATGGAACTCGGACATGCGATTCCCTTCAGTGGTCACATGGGGATCAGCGCCACCGGACAGCGTATAGCTTGTCATTACTTCTGGCCAGGGATAACGGAGGATATAAAAAGATATGTCAAATCCTGCCCAGAATGTCAAAGGGTAGCTCCAAAGCACTGGACTGCTCCTGCAACTCTAGGGGAAATGCCCATAGTGGGAACACCTTTTGAGAGGGTTGCAGTGGATATTGTAGGACCTCTCACTCGGACCAAGAGGAGGAACAGTTACATCCTTACTCTGGTGGACACTTGTTCTATGTGGGGAGAGGCGGTAGCCCTGCCATCAATTGATTCAAAACATGTAGCAGAGGCACTACTTACAATATTTACCCGATTAGGATTCCCGCATCAAATCTTGACGGATAATGGTTCTCAGTTCAAGGGGAAACTAACGGAAGAAGTTTTTAAGCTATTTCAAGCCAGGCACTTTCATTGTAGTCCGTACCATCCACAAGGGAACGGCCAAGTAGAGAGGTTCAATGGGACTCTCATTTCTATCCTGAGAAAGCTGGCACACGAAAAACCGGATCTGTGGGATCAATTCCTGCCCGCCGCATTGTTTGCGTACCGGGAGGTACCACATAGTTCAACCGGGATGGCTCCCGCAACTCTGCTATTTGGGAGGCCAATAAAAGGGCCTTTAGAAGCTCTATTAAGGACCTGGACAGATGAGAAGGCGGAAGAGACTGTTACCTCATCGTATCAATACGTGAACGAACTGACCACTCGTTTGAAAGCTGGATGGAAACTGGCAAATGATAATTTGAAACAAGCCAGGAAGAAACATGCAGCATACTTTAATAGGAAGGCAAAGGACAGGGAACTGGCAGTCGGAGAGAAGGTGCTGCTTTTACTACCCGGAAGCCAGAATAAATTACAAATTGGTTGGCAAGGTCCATATACGGTTCTAGAGAAGGTGTCTAGAACAAACTATAAAATTGACAAAAAGGGGAAGGAAAAAGTTTATCATGTAAACCTGTTAAAGAAGTATCTGGACAGACCACTCCAGGAAAGCACCCCCTTATTGACCTTAGCTATTGCAACCCAGATGCAAAAGGAACCACTCACCTCACATGAATACCCATTACATCCTTGTGAAACAGCAGCACAGGTAAAAGTCAGTAAGCACCTGACTAAAAACCAGAGGGAGAGAGTTCAAAAGGTTCTGGAGGAACATACAGATGTATTAACAGATAAACCAGGCCATACAAATTTGCTACAGTATGACATGAAACTGGTAGACTCAAACCCAATCTGTATGAGAGCCTATTCTATTCCGTTCGCGAAGGAGAAGGCATTAAAGGAAGAAATAGATTATTTATTGAAGGAGGGGATTATTTCGCACAGTGAATCATCTTTTAGTTCTAGTGTCGTTTTGTTGAGGAAACCGTCTGGGGAACACAGACTGTGCATAGATTACAGGAAACTGAATGCTGTCACAGAAGGACAAGTGGATCCATTACCAGACACAAAACAGCTATTTGCCAGACTGAACAAGGCAAAATACTTTTCAAAGGTGGATCTTAGTAAAGGCTATTACCAGATCCCAGTGAAGCCTGAAGTGAGACCTTATTTGGCTTTTAGCACTTCGGATGGACATTATGAATTCAATATGCTACCATTCGGACTGAAAAATGCTCCGAGTGTGTTTTCAAGGATGATGCGAAAATTGTTGGACCCCCTGAATAACCCATGTATCACAAATTTCATGGATGATATTCTCGTCGCCACCGAGACCTTTGAAGAACACATTGAAGCTCTGGAGATGTTGTTTGATAGACTTCGGGAGGCGAACTTAACTGCTAGGCCAACAAAATGTTGTATTGGATGCAAAGAGTTGGAATTCTTGGGACACACTGTATATCAGGGTAATATGACCCCTGATCCTAAGAACTTGGAAAAGCTGCAGAGAGCACCTAGGCCGCAAACAAAAAAAGACGTGCGATCATTTGTGTCGTTATGCGGATTTTATCAGAAATACATCAAGAATTTTAACGCTATTTGTGCTCCTCTGACTGATCTGACTCGCAAGGGACTTCCAGATAAAATTATTTGGACTGCACAATGTGAACTAGCGTTCCAAGAGTTAAAGGAAAAAACTCACTAGCAAGCCTATTCTCAAACTGCCTGATTTGACACAGGACTTTGTCTTAAGAACCGATGCAAGTAATGTGGGACTCGGAGGGGCTTTGTTGCAAAGATCATCTTCACCTGATGGGGAACTGAAACCAGTCGCTTATGCAAGCCGTAAATTGAATAAGGCGGAACAAGGATACTCCACAAGCGAAAAAGAATGTTTAGCATTAATCTGGGCAATAAAGAAGTTTCAAATCTATCTGTATGGTAGGACTTTTGTGGTGGAGACGGATCATCAGCCTCTCGTGTTCTTGTCTCAGGCTAAGCATGAAAACGCAAGATTGCTGAGGTGGTCTTTATTGCTTCAACCTTATCAGTTCAGTATCCAATATATCCCAGGCAAATTGAATGTCGGTGCAGATTTCCTCAGTCGGCACCCCTGTGATCAAAATTAGAGTAGTGGCAGACGTGAGGAGTAATTTTACCTATGTGTATCGCTGGTTTTGGAACTTGCCATAGGCATGTTTTCAAGTGGGGAGATGTGTAGTGAAATTGACAGAGATACAACGGTAAAATACTCAAAAGATAACATTTAAGGATAAAAACATAATGCGTAGGCTGCTGATGTACATGATCGCCTAGACCGCGGGTCATCACCCTCCATAAAATTGACTTGCTAGACAGGAGGGGAACGGCGGATCAAAAGAAAAAAAAATATGACTGGAAAGGCTAAGGAGACGCAATGGGGGGGGGGGATGGAGGAAAGTAAAAATTCACGTCCCCCAAATTGACACGAGGTACGGAATTGGACGTTTTGCGATACCAAGCCTTGATTTGAATTGAGCGGCAGAACGTGGATGGTAGGAAAATTACAAAAATTTAAAAAGTAATTTTTCTTAATATTAATGTTAGGAATATAAAAATTAGCTGGCCGGATGGCCTATTCTGAGCAATGAAATAATATGATCTTAATTTTACAAACGGATAGATAATATTGAAGATAATGACAAAAGACAGTGTAGTTTACATCATCGACAGACTGCCTTGAATAAAAAGTGTCGTTATTTGCACACAAAACACGACCTTGGGGACGCAGGTGTTCAAAGTTACTTATTATGGAGGAGAGGGTTTTTGAGCGGTAGCTGTGTCTAAATATAACTTTTTACGACAAAATTTTAAGGGGAGAGAAAGGTTGCTTCAAAAATCAAGCACATTTTTTTTAGAAACACAAGTAGAGACGGACAGACTAACAGATAACCATCCATACTTGACTGAAGCATGACTGAAATGACTTTAGTGTAGAAATTTGAAATTTAAAGTACAACTAGGCAGTGATTGGCCACAGACAATCATATCATTAGCGCTCAGACGCGAAAGTGGGGTCATTCTTCAATAATTGTTCAGTGTTAGACACAGATTTTAAAGTGTGGTGTTTTCCCATATGAAAGACAGTGAATAAATTTAGGGACGCCATACTATAGCCAGCAGCTCAGCTGAGTTTTGCTAGCAATTCTGTGTTATGTATTCATAATCTGGTAAGATTGAAATTATTTCTTTATATATTTTGAATATTGTTTCATGTTCGAGTGATTTGATACTGCCATATCAAAATCTAGCCTTACAAACAAGTAGGGATTTGCTCTAGACCCCCCGCCCAAGTCAGGGTCTAGGGACCAACAAGGTACATAAACTACAGCAAGGATTATGCAAGATAGATCAAGCGTTGAAACAGGTTACCTATCTTCTTTTAGGGCCGACAACTAATAAATATTTTTCAGAATCTATGGTCTGGGAGGATCTGTCTGATGTAGGCCCACCATGGTAACTGTGCTGTTTGGTCAGAGAGATCTGACCTGTCTGTATGATGTGGTTGTTGTGTCAGTGTTGTGTCCAGACGTGGGTAGAGAATAGATTTTGACACATGGCCCATACTTTGATTGCAGAGCTGTGAGTTTCTATCGACAACAAAGCAGAGTCTATTCGGTGGGTGACTGTACTCGAGTGTATCTGTGCAGTTCTTGTGACAGAGACCACCATTATTGCCCGCCAGCACGGAGAGGTGGGACCGCAAGTTTTCAGCACCAGAGCTACAAAAAGATGAGTGAGCCTCTGGTCTGCTGGACATTCACCAACTATTGGTAGTGACTAATATCCCCGTAAAAATTCCCCCCACCATTTTCTGGACGTTGTGTAGTCAATAGTAGTCAATATAGACAGGTTAAAACTAACTAGTCTAGTACTTAATTACTCTTGATAATTCATCATGCATTTTTTTCTACATTTTATCTCTTTTAAAACAAGTTCTGGTCACATAAAACTTGATCCAGAACCTCAATGTACAAATTATATCATGTAGTACCATCATCATCATACAATACCATCAATACCACAACACCTGCTCCAGCTTCTTCTTCTTGTTCTTCTTCTTGTTGTTCTTCTGCTCCAACCTCTTCTTCTTGTTCTTCTTCTTGTTGTTCTTCGGCTCCAGCTTCTTCTTCTTATTTTCTTCTTCTTGTTCTTCTGCTGCAGCTTCTTCTTCTTGTTCTTCTTGTTCTTCTGCTCCAGCTTCTTCTTCTTATTCTTCTTCTTCTTATTCTTCTTGTTGTTGTTGTTCTTCTTGTTGTTCTTCTGCTGCAGCTTCTTCTTCTTGTTCTTCTTCTTTTTGTTCTTCTGTTCCAGCTTCTTTTTCTTCTTCTTCTTATTCTTGTTCATCTGCTCCAGCTTCTTCTTCTTATTCTTCTTCTTCTTATTCTTCTTCTCATTCTTGTTCTTCTGCTCCAGCTTCTTCTTCTTATTCTTGTTCTTCTGCTCCAGCTTCTTCTTCTTATTCTTCTTGTTCTTCTGCTCCAGCTTCTTCTTATTCTTCTTCTTCTTATTCTTCTTCTCATTCTTGTTCTTCTGCTCCAGCTTCTTCTTCTTATTCTTGTTCTTCTGCTCCAGCTTCTTCTTCTTATTCTTCTTGTTCTTCTGCTCCAGCTTCTTCTTCTTATTCTTCTTGTTCTTCTGCTCCAGCTTCTTCTTCTTATTCTTCTTGTTCTTCTGCTCCAGCTTCTTCTTCTTATTTTTCTTCTTCTTCTTGTTCTTCAGCTTCTTCTTCTTATTCTTCTTGTTCTTCTTCTCCAGCTTCTTCTTCTTATTCTTCTTCTCATTCTTGTTCTTCTGCTCCAGCTTCTTCTTCTTATTCTTGTTCTTCTGCTCCAGCTTCTTCTTCTTATTCTTCTTGTTCTTCTGCTCCAGCTTCTTCTTCTTATTTTTCTTCTTCTTCTTGTTCTTCAGCTTCTTCTTCTTATTCTTCTTGTTCTTCTTCTCCAGCTTCTTCTTCTTATTCTTCTTCTTATTCTTGTTCTTCTGCTCCAGCTTCTTCTTATTCTTCTTGTTCTTCTGCTCCAACTTCTTCTTCTTATTTTTCTTCTTCTTCTTGTTCTTCAGCTTCTTCTTCTTGTTCTTCTTGTTCTTCTGCTCCAGCTTCTTCTTATTCTTCGTGTTCTTCTGCTCCAGCTTCTTCTTCTTATTTTTCTTCTTCTTCTTGTTCTTCAGCTTCTTCTTCTTGTTCTTCAGCTTCTTCTTCTTATTCTTCTTCTTCTTCTGCTCCAGCTTCTTCTTCTTCTTCTAATTCCTCTTCTTCTTCTTCTTGTTCTGCTTCAGCTTCTTCTTCATCTTCTTCGGCTTCAGCTTCTTCTTCTTTTTCTGTTTTTCTTACACTTTCAGTCGCCAACTTGAATAAGTTTAAATAAAGCGGTGGTCAGTCTAAGGTTGCTGGAATCTCCATAGATTTTGTCCAGGAGTGGTACTAATGACAGCCATACGTGCTTTCTCTGTTCTTCATGCGTTTACAGCAGATGTTCGGCTGTAGCTTTATTGGTGCCACAGCTACAATCATCCTATCTTTAGCTTGTTGAATAGATGATATCTAAATCTACTCTGGCCTGTGCGGAGTCTGAAGATAACAACTTGTTCACTTCTGTTAAGCTGGTAATATGCATAGTTCATATAATGGCCTTGATACTCTGCTTCCCATTTGTCTCTGATAAAACTCTTAGCCTCTTCATAATGTGTGCTTGTATTGAGGTAGCTTTCCACCTTCCTTTGCCGATCTATCATTTCCGATCTATCTTCATTGCTAGGGATGTAGCAATGTGATGGAATCCACAACTCTACTGACCTGCTGACTTAGTTTGTAGAGTATCGCTCTTAGGTCACTTAGACATATTTGGGTTACTAGTTGTACCATTATTTTTCTTCAAACATTTATGGTATCATGCGTTCATTTTTTCTAATTTTATGCTAATTTTTCCAAATGCTGCATGGAAAATATCACTGGGCTTCTTTGACCTTTATTATTGTTTAACTTCTGTTTTGTTTAGGTTCCTTTTGTTGTGTTTCCTAATGAAATGTTGTTGCTGGTTCTAGCACGTTTTGTTATCATTACTGTCACTGTTATTACCCATTAGTTTCCCACTGGCTTTCAAACAGGCTCAGATCTAGGATAGTGAAGCCTTTAACACTTCACTCCCCAAAGCCAGTATATGCTATAATATCACCTTGTAGTTTTCCAGTGTAAACGTGTTAGTATATGATTAAAAGTGCGATTAGACTGCTTCATCTGTTCTTCTTCAAGTACTGTGCCTTGTGGCGTAGGCGAAGATGTCTCTCCACAGCATCCTGTCTCCAGGACTGTTTATCATGAAATCATACTATCCAGTATCGTCTCTCTTTGTGTTCCTCTATCTCTTTTTCCTTAAATATTTCCTGTTGTCGCGATGTATTTCAGCTTTATTTTTTTCTTCGGTAGCTGTGCTTTGGGAAAGAAAACAAATATAACCAGAGTAAGGTGTTCTTGAGGGAAGGGGGGTCGGAGAACTTTGAAACGACAATGTCGCAGCTTCTTGAAGGAATGAATCAAATGTAGCAATGTTTCTGTTGCTTATGTAAGGGACTAAACCTATAGTAGCAATATTATTGTGGACTATGTAGGGGACTAAAATTAATGTAGCTATGTTTCGGTGGCTTAAGTAGGGGAATAAAACAAAAGTAGCAATATTATTGTGGATTACATCATTATCATCATCGGGTGCCATCTTCAGATGCGATGGATCTCCAACGTCTTGACTCTTGTCTTGATGGTGCGATCTGATTGTTGTAGTTGTTTAACTACGACTGCTGAGATTTTCGCTCTTTAGCACAGCCAATACCCAAGTTGAAGACTCCTTGGTATTATCTACACTGTAGATCTAGGCTTTCCTGTGGCTATTCTGCCATTCCGAAACGTGTTGTGTTGAAGTCATGAACTCCAGTTTCTCCACCTTGACTTGCATTTAAAAGATCGTCACATCTTCTTCCAACCTAGGACTAAGAAGAACGTGGCATACCATACTGTACGTTCCCCGCCATCCAAGTGGGCTCTCCATCTATGCAGAGCTAAAATAATGTGCTCCAGTTCTGGGCTCTCCCAAAGAATTGTCACGTCCTGCACAGAGCCACTTCTCAGCTCCCCCTGCCCATCACTGGGTCCATAGTCATATCTTCCTGCGTGCAGTCAACCAGGTCAAAGCCAAAGAATCACTTCTGGGGACCAAGTGACTTCTCCAAACTTAGTGTGCAATGCTGGGTTCTCAACAAATTTCACCACAGGGGGAATCCCTTGAAGTGTGTGGATGTTTCAACAGTCAATGAGGGTGTAATTAGCCTTACAGACAGAGGATCACTTCCAGATGTATACTGTAGCATTGTGCACAGCTGGTAGTCATCTAAAGATGACACCAGATATGCCTCCAAGCATGGAGCTCTCTAATAGACTCTTTCCTGTCGATGTTATCTTCCCACTTACAGAGCTATCTTTCTCTTGTGCGTTTTTCTTCAACTCTGCCTTCTACTATGGTCTTCAGTAACCACCACTACATCTGGTTCCCCTTGTAGGAAGCCAGCACCAAACATTCATATGTCTTTGCAACAGCTGGTTTCTCTGGTCATTAGTTTTACATGATGAGGTTGCCAACCGCATGTACAACCTCCTATTTGTCGCCTTGTACGACATGCCTGAGAGTGTAGTAGTCCTATACTGTCTTTGCCTGATCAGAGACTCTTCCCCCCAAGCCCATTTCCCGACTACACGGGACGAAAGGTTATGATAATGGTGCATTATTATTGAAGTTTTTCTAGAGCAGCGGCTGGCATCTTAGTAGCAGTGTGAATCAACTTTAGAAGATACAACTTGCTCTCTAAAGATGTACATAAATAAAAATCACAAATGTTATCAGGTTTCAGAGTATTTGAAATTTGGCATAATTAAAACGTAAGGGAAACTTTTATCCTTACCTAACAATCCGCTTCCTGTAATTCTATCAACAAAGTGGTTAAAAATATAGCTTGTGGTATCAATTCATGGTGTTCTTCTTCTCTGTGTTCTTCGTATACTCTCAGACGTCTACTTGAATATGTTCCAGGAAAGCACTGGTCAGCTTGAGGCTATTTATATCTCCATATATATTTATGTGCCTTCTTTATCCTTTTTATGTTTGTTTCCAGTTCTCTGTTCCATGTGTTCCTTGCTGCCTTTCTGCATCTTTTACACTGGGAATTCCCGAAAGAGGCTGTCTTGTAAAGTTACCAACAATTTTTTTTTCTTTCAAAGTAACAATAATGCGAAAAAAAGAAAGATAAAATATTGGAAAAAAGCTCAACAATTACATATTTTACGAAATCTTAATTACGCATCACAGAAAAGATCACGTTACGATCTTCTGCAGTTCATTAATAAAGTAAATTTTAGTAATATAGTTCGTGGGTTTTCAATGGAAACGAAGAAAATATATCTTTAATCCTGGGGACAGGTAGCTTTTGAATGCCACAAAAGATGGATAGTAAAAAATTTAAACCTGACAAGTTTTAATGACAGAGGAAAGCACCGAGAGACTAGTCGCTTTTCTTCACAGACGCACTGCCAGTGAATGCAACGCTAAAGAGCCAGAATAATGCAGATCTCGATGACTTAAGAGTAATATTCCACAAACTGTCATCGATTCAAAAGAGTTGTGATGCATGGTTCCTATCTCTTTGCAGCATCCACGGCAATGAAAAGGCTGATAGATTGGGAAAGGATGGTTGGGAAAATACAAACATAACTTTCAATGAGCTTTCTCAGAACCAAATACAGACATAAATGGTATGCAGAGCATCCACCTCACACACAAAATGATGCATATTACCAGCTCAGCAGAATAGAACAAATGTTAATCTTCAGACTCCGCAAGGGCCACAAAAGATTGGGATACCATCTATTCAACAAGCTAAAGCTGGGAACTACTGATGAGTGTAACTATGGCACCAATAGCATGACTGCTGGACATCTGCTTCAAAGATGTCCACCATATGACGAACAGTCAAAGCACATATGGAGGTCACGAACAACATTCCTGATACAAAAAGCCTCAAGCTGATTACTGCTTTCTTTGAAAATAGACAAAATAGAAATCTGAGAGTGTACGAAGAACACGAAAGAAGAAGAAATGTATCTATTTTTAAAAGTGTTTTTCTTTTCCCTTCCGTTATCTAGAGATCTACCAATATTTCATCTGTGATCTATTGGTACCCCGCTATCTACCGACTGCCGATCCCTATTCTAGAGGATCAATCTAAAAGTAGGATTACTTTTCTCAGGGGAGTAAAATTTGTATCTACCTTTTTCAATGATTCTTCTCTACGCCGCTCCTCTACTCACTCCTTTCTTTCTTCTTCTTTTTTTTCCCCCACCCCCAGCACTGCCCCAACCATAGCATTTTTCGTATCTGGCTGGAGACACGTGCAAACAATTAACGTCAAATAGACACCGGATTAAACAGGTCCACGTTTTACCTCTGTTTAACGTCACGTGCACAATAATGACAGGCTATCTCTACCCTCCCTCCCCCTTATTTATCTTCGGTTTCCGTTTCCCGTTGTCATGACCCCCAACTGTACCTCCACAACACACAAGTGCCAAAGTGTGTCGTGATGTAGTCGTAAGACTTCTTGCTAGTCAAACATGGCAGGCTTTTTAATGCACTAGGGCAGTGGGTCCCATCCTGTCCGCAATGTACTGAACAATTTTTTTTTACAATTAAACATATCATGAGCGACCATCTTCACAACGAAGGTCACCTGCAATGGATCTCCAACGTCTTCTGTCTCTTGTCTTGATGGTGCACTCTTAAATACTCTGCCCTATCCATCTTCTGATGTTATCTACTATCTTCTTACTTATAGCGCTGTCTTCCTCTTGTACATTTGCCTTCAACTCTGGCTTCTATTATTGTCTTCAAAAAGATGTTATGTCTTTTTTTATGGCAAAAACATTTTAGCTGTCCAATTAAACATAAAATTATACAAAATCGGCCGAAAAGAAAACAAACTCAAGCCGAATTTCTTGGCAACTTTCAAAACGGAAATGAGTGTCAGTTGTGAGTGATCTTAGATTCGGTTAATTAACTTAGAATCAGTCAAAAAATACAATTATTACTAAGTCACAATTTTAGCTGACCTGACTCTAAATACACAGCAAGTTTAAGAAACACCACTACAAGATGTAGAATCATATACATACCTTGGTAGCAATATAAAAACAGTTAGAGGGACTGACAAAGATATCAAAATAAGTATCTAAAAAGCTAGGGGAGCTTTCATTGCAATGGGATATATATGGAGATTTTTTTTTAATCAGACCCAACACTTACTTACTTAGTCGTTCCCCTTCTACCGTGAGGTGTAGAGGTTTGGAAGAGAGAGCGCCAGACTATCCTATCGGCTGTCTTCCTCCTGGCCTGGTTCCGCTCTAGTCCTCGGTCATTCAAAGATTGTCTAATGTTGTCCTCCCAGCAGACTCTGGGTCGTCCTGGGGGTCTGGATCCCTGGCTCTTTGTTTCCCATGCTTGTCGTGTTAGCCGATCTTCTCCCATTCTGCAGACATGGCCAAACCATCTTAGTTGGGACTGTTCTACTTGGGTCTGCATGGGGTGGGATTTTAGGCTTTGACGTATCGTCTGGTCAGACCTAGATCCCCTTTATCATTATTATGTGATAAAGGGGCTCTAGTCAGACCCAACATAAAAATTAGAATTTTCAATTCAAACGTCAAGTCAGTCCTATTGTATGGCTCTGAAGCATGGAGAACAACACAAACAACAATCAAATAGCTGCAGAATTTTATTAAAGGGCGCTTAAGTAGGATAGAAATATTGAACTGGTATGACAAGATCACTCATGTGAAACTGCTGACAAGACCCGGACACGTGCTAGTGGAATAACAAATTAGAACGTCAATGTTCCTTCGCGCACTGAATGGTGATAATAATATTTCACATCCGATTGGCTGAGCGGTTACAGCGTTTTCCTACCGCGGCACACGTATCGGATTCGAGGATCGAAACCTGTTAGCGTCACGCTCCAGTATCCCGAGCTGTAGATATGTACCTGACTCTGCTCATGCTTCATGGAAATCAAAGGCGGCGAGGAAAGTAACTGGTCACAACCCCCGCATCACAAGCTAGAGCTAGAAAAGTAATGACTACCTTTACGTTTATATTGTGCATATATTAGCATATATTAGCATTTATTACACAACAACCAGAACTGTACATTTATTTAGAATCATCATTACCCATCAGTTCCCAAAGGAGCATAGAATTTCAACAAACTTTTGTCACGACTTCTTGTCCCATGATATCAGCTCAAGGTCTTCCTATTCCATACCATCAGCTCAAGGTCTTTCTATTCCATACCATCAGCTCAAGGTCTTCCTATTCCATACCATCAGCTCAAGGACTTCTTTATCCCCTAAACGTAGTTCTCTTCTTCGTGTGTTATTTGGTCTCCCAGTATCACTCTTACCCTAGGGATTTCAGAACAAGGACTGCCTTGTAATGCTATCAACAGGTTTCATCAGTGTGTGTCCTATCCATCTCCAACGCCTTCTTCTCATCTCTGTTTCCACTGGCGTTTATCTGATTCTTGTCATCCTTTCTATATTAGGGGTTTTGTCATACCACTTCGATCCTTCTATTCTATGCCAGCATTCATTTATGAAAGTCTGTAGCTTTTTTGTTCTTACTTTTGTTGCTGTCCATGTTTCAGACCCATACAATAAGACTGACTTGACATTTGAATTGAAATTTCTGATTTTTGTGTTGGACTTGATTTCTTTTGATCTCTAAATATTTCCCAAATGAATGAATACGTCTCATGCCTTTTGTATTCAACCGTGTAAATGTTATTTCTTCTTCTGGGCTGCATATGTAAAGCTTCGGTGTTACCGGGGCCGACATCTACACAACGTTGAGAACCGCTGCCCTGGGTAAACAAAATTACTGGCTTAAAATAACTAAGTGCAATTTTTATTGAATTAAATAATATATAAATTACTGAGCGGCCTGATATGGTAGTTAGCACTGAGGAAATGACAACGTAGTTAGTGAATGTGACAAAGTACACATGTGTAAGTAACTTGACAGAGTAGACAGTGTACAGACACGTGGCAAAGTAGGCGCTAATGACAAGAGGTGACATCCTAAAGTGTAAGCGGAAGTATGTAAAGTAGGCAGTACTGAAAATGTGTCAGGGTAGATTACTCTGACAAAGTGGCATAGTAAGCAGCACTTTGAGACCTGAGAGGTACTTTATAAAATTGTGAATAATTACAGCTAGTATAAAACAGGTAATTTATCATTAAAGTCATTAGCTTTCAGCTCTAATCGGAGCATAAGTCAACAACTTAATGTCACGCCTTCCTGTCTTGTGGTATCCATTCAAGGTGTGCTTCTTCTTCTTTTTCTTCTTCTTCTTCTTCTCCTTCTTCTTCTTCTTCTGTAAAGTACACTCTCAGACGTAAACTTGAATATGTTTACGAATTTGCGTGTCATACTACGCAGCAATAGAGACCGCAGTCAGCGACTCATAGCTTGACTGCCTGCGTCAGGACCAGCGAACCAGAGCTGGTCAAGACCGCACTCCACCTCCACGTGGTGGTCCTGGAAACAGTCTGCAGCTGTGCAGTCTGGCTGAGCGAGTGTGGATCGAAATGGGAAGGCAAACCCGGTCCTAATAAATGCCGTGCAGAAGTCGGATGTGTCGACCAAAAGGTGCAGATATCACAGCTTAGGCGTAAACAGACACAACGCAACCACCGTCCTTTTCAGGACGAACAAAGAAGAAGAAGAATATGTTCCAAGGAAGCACTGGTCAGCTTGAGGTTATTTCTATCTCCATATATATTTATGTGCCTTCATTATTCTTTTTATGTTTGTCTATAGTTCTCTTTTCCATGTGTTCCTTGCTGACCCTCTGCATCTTTTTCCCTGGGGATTACCGAAAAAAAGACTGCATTGTAAGGTTACCAACAATATTTTTTTTTAAACAACCATAATGTGGGTACAAGGACAATAACGGGCTGAACAAAACTGAGCAGTTAGATAGAAAAGGCAGTACTAAGTAACTTAAACAACAGGTTTCCTGAACGTGTATCCTATCCATCATCAGCGTTCTCTTGTCATCTCTGATTCCAGTGGCCACTTGTCTGGTTCCACAATAGGGATATTGTCATAACGACATCACTCCTTGTATTCTTCACAAGCATTCATTTATCAAAGTCTGTAGCGTATTTTTTGTTGTTGCTGTTGCTCTCCATGTTTCACAACCACACAACAGAACTGTATGCCAAGTCTTCCTGTCACGTGCCATCAGTTCAAGGTATTTCCATGTCCTCTTCACCCCCTTCGTGTCTCTCTTCAGTTGTCTTCTCCATGTGTTCTCTGGTCCTCCTCTAACTCTCTTACCACGGGGATTCCTAAAACAAGGATTGCCTACTAAAGCTATCGACAAGTTTTCTCAATATGTGCCCTATCCATCCTCAGTATCGTCTTCTCATCTCTTTTTTCCACTGGCGCTTGTCTGGTTCTTGTCATCAGTTCCATATTAGTGATCTTGTCATCAGTTCCATATTACTAGCCTCGAGAGCACCCATAGTGGGGACATTGGATATCTCGTTCTTCTTCTTCGTTCTCTCTCAGACGTCGACTTGAACATATTCAAAGAAAGCAATGGTCAGCTTGAAGCTGTTGGTATCTCCGTACAGTTTTTCTAGGAATAGTGTTGGTGACTGCTATATGCCCTTTCTCTGTTTCTCATACGTTGAGTACCTCTGTGTCACGGGTTGCCTCCCTGTTACGGTGTTTTTATTGATATCGTCTGCTATAGTTGGCAGTGCGCAATTTTAGGTCAATAGAATTAATATAGATTGATGTTGATACTTCACGGATTAGTGAACGCAAAGTACACGGTCAAATTGTGACGTGTTAGCGTCGATAAGCTCACGCTTCGTGACTTAGATACCGGACCCTTGTTACGTTGTCCGTCAAGCCGTGAAGACGTGTCTTACCTCCTTCCAAGGTTAGGCTTTGCTAATAGCCGTATTTATGTAAATTGATATAAGGACTCAGGGTCAGTCCAGATGATATTATACAGGAGGAATTTATAAGGTTGGTGATTAACCTGAGTTGCGGAAGGATAGTTGATAAGTTGTTTGTTTTATATTCGCCAAGACTCATGCGCTCATTTCTGGCTGTCTGGATCACAGCAGCGCACGTACACAGCCATGATGTTCTGTTGACATGAATTCGATATGACACGGACGGATAAGAATATGTATTCAAGTAAAATCTAATGAACTGTACGTTAATATTATAAACTGCTTGAAATGTCTTCGTATGTGAAATTGTTAATAAATATTGGACTCAAACCCGAAGACTTACCCACATCGATAACGTTACGGTTGGTTCGTCAGATTGACAATGTTGATTGTTATTGTGCATGAAGAACTCTTCCCATAAGAAGGTATATACTATGGTAATGAGATTCGTAAGGAACCAATGTCTTCTTGGACATTTATTACTCAATGAGACAATCTAACGTTGACCCTCAATTGAGTAATTATAAAAACAAGCAAGCATGCACCCTCTACAAACAAAGAAAGAACCACGACGTATCAACCGTATCAGCTGGCGGCCAGATGTGGTCGTGGAATTTTAATCTACAAGGAACTAATTGTCAAAGAATACCAGGTTGAGAAAAAAAATTCCCTTCGAGCGAAAATGGACACTTTTTACGTATACACCTATGACGTCACACGTCCTTGACAACAGTATGAATCGTCTGTATCAATGGAAGCCGCATCTCAACGTCTTTGAAGAAAAGAATTTCTAAACGCTAAATCAACCATGGAATAGATTCAACCTTCATTATCATGCAATATGAGCTCTTTAGTCTGTTGGCGAAGTGGGCACTGTACAAACTTATCGAGGCTAAAAGCTAAGTACTTGTTTTCGCTTTACGCTGTCAAGTCCTCTTTGCTCAGTTCACCGACATGTCTTTGGCAAGTCATTGTTGAATGTTGATTGTGGTATTCATATGTATTATGTTGTATTGTACATGTTAGTGGGTGGTTGGCGAGGTGAAGCGAAACTGGTTTTATGTCTCTTTTTTAGGACGACCGAATCAGTTTTGATCGATTTGTAGGGCTGTTAAATAATTCCATTTTGCAAAGAAACCATTGATGTTTTTGCCGATGGCTACTTCATTTGCACTTGTAATTATTTGACCTTTGGTGTTAGGTGTGGATTGCTATGTATAACCGGTGTAGTTTGCTGTTCTCAGTTTCATTTTTATTCATTCTGTAGTAATGTTCGTAATCTATCCCGTCAATTCTGATCTTTCTATCATTTATTTCATAGATATGGTATTAACCGTTATGAGTCCATGTCTACGTCATCAGTTTATGTGTATGTAGGTTCAATCTCGATTTAGTTCAATCCTTGACCTTATTCTTGTACTTCCGATTTTTTCTGCTTGGTTTATAGATTCATTTTATGTCTGAAATTGTCATTTTGTGTCGTGCTAATGTTTCGTACAGTTTGGTTTATTGTTCGTCTTATATTTATTCATTTTATAAATTAATAATATAATAATAATTGTATAACTTGGTTATTAATAAGATAATAATATAATTTGATTAATTTTTACTAAATTATTTGATGACTTAGGTGATGTCATCAATTTGCAGTAGTAGTCCAAGACACTATCATTTCTATATTATGACTAGGGCATAATAGCATATATATTGATAAATAATTATAAATTTATGGTTTGTCTTGAATATGACAGACATATTAGATATTAATTAGTACACTTTCCTAGTACTACAGTGTTCACTGGGCACATATATATGATTAAATAACTTAATTATGGAGGGATAATACCCATAATTATTAGATGATAATATTAGATGCATGATATAAATTCAGCATCATAAATAAATAAGTGGCATAACTATTTAGGGTTTATGTTGATATGAGTAGATAATACTATTAATAAATATTGAGGAAAAATATTGGTTGACTTACAATTAGTTGTAAAAGAACATGATAAGTGGTTGATTGATTTTTATGACAAGCTGCATTACATTTAAAGAATTTTGCTGAGGTTAATTTTCATTCATCAAATGGCTTTTAATTTACTGAGAAGGCCCGCTTACATATCATGTGAACTGCAGAAGTTACAAATAGAGTACGAAAAGAAGTTGTCAGTTATGAAGTCTGAAAATTCTTCACTGAAGAATCAGATGATGCTGGTGACAGCGCATAATAAGGAATTTTTTAATTCTATTACTTTACAGAATAAAAAGTTAGAGGATGAGGTAATCTCATTAAAAGAATTATATGCCGAAGAAAAGAGTCTTAATGTTGAAATGTTAAAGCAACATGCATCTTTAAGTCAGGATTGTCATACACAATCAACTTATATTGGAGAACTGAAATCTGAGATTACTCGTTTGAAATTACAAGTTGATATGTCAGAAGAGAAAATATATCAGGCAGAATTAACTGATAATAAAATGAAACTAGATCAATTCAGTGAGGAAAATAGTGAACTAAGGTCTGAAGTTAGTTCATTAAGAAAATTGCTTGATCAAACAAAGAGTGTTAATGATGAAAAATTACTTGCCTTCGATAAATTACTGATTGATGAAAATATTAAATATTCTGAACTAGAAAGGAAAATGCAACAGCAGATTAATGAACTTTCAACTAAGCTGAATGCAGTTGATTCCTTACTTATTAATGAGAGGAAGAAAACTACTAACTTGGATAAAATAAATAAGAGGCAGAGACAGGAGATTACACTCCTAAATTTAGAGGGTACAAAGGCAAGAAAAAGAGTAGAAAGTCTGCTGGATGTGATATTGGACAAGACGGTTTTGTCCAACAGCAGATATGATAAACCTATTGTATGACATACCAAGGGTATTCCATGTGCTAAGACCAGCTCAGCACAACCCAACAAAATAAAAATATCATTCCGAGGGAGATATACCTTTCCTCGGCAGAATATTACTGCCAATGTAGAAAATAATTGTTGGCGACATGATCAGCTAGCAACTGATCTTAAGAAAACTGTTGACGTAGTCAACAGGGGAAAGGAGTACACTAGGAAAAGTAACCTATTGAAACATTGGGTTGGTGTTAAGAGTGATAGGAAGACACTCAATAAAATTAATACCAGTACATTGAAACAAAATAATGTACTTAGTTCTTCTGATCCGTCCACTACTACATGTTCTACAAATGTACCATTACAGGGTGGGCGTCATCATACTCATGTCCAAAAGGATAACTCAGGTTCTAGAAAGAATCATACATACATGAGTGATAAACATTGCAATTTGCCTGATGCAACTAAGGTTGCACACCACTCATGTTCCCATGTTAGTGACAATGGTCCTACATATATTGGGAAATGTACATATTCTCGTACCGTGTTAGTTAGCAATCTGCTACAAGGTACTACATGGCAGACACTTGGTAATTTCTTTAAGTACACGGCAGACGTTAGGTTCGTGCGTCTGTTGCCACTTACCAATAACAGGTCTGGTGAAGCTCTGGTTACATTTCGTAACAATAGAGATGCTCGAATGGTTATCGAGCTTGACAATGGTGTTTATTTTCACCACCATTCTTTGAGATTGCAATTAGTACCTGATTCTGCGTCACGCAGATAACAGGTTACGGTAACACTGTTCGTCACATCGTTGCTGACTCAGCATAGTCAGTCATCATTTCTTTTCTTTACTGGTCAATTATTCTTAAATGGCTTATTTATGGTGGGCTTGTCTTTTAGGTGACACTTGTGTTGTTTTATCTACGATAACACTGTGTTCTTTCGTCTTTGTAATGTTACCATGCCTAAGATAGACAGTAACTGTGTTCACTATTCTAACTATGCTCAGCCAATGCAGCATAGGTTTGTATATCGTCTATTTGTCTTGAAAAAGGACATGCCTGTGAAAGTGGCATGGACTAAATAATCGCTCACTAAATTTCTAGGAATATTATTTTATTAAATACCTCCAAAATGTGAGGTCAACATTTGCTACTAAATTTTACGCAAATGTATCTCTCCGTCAGATGTCAGCAATTACGGTCTATGAGCGAGCTGTTCTCGTACTTCAAGTGACAGCAACAGATGCTACTAAATTCTATACAAAAATACCTCCCTCCGATGCAGGCAATTTTCTACGGCAGTAACGTTTGCATTCAAGGACTTGCAATTGGTTGACAGAATTCTAGTTCTACTATCGCGAAAGTTACACTTCAAACGTAGAACGATGTTTCGAGTTTCCTTGACGGTACTATCAAATACTTTACGAGCATACTGAATTCGAATAGTAATTGTCCACAATTTAAAAAATTTAAGGACTGAACAAGATTGACTTTGGAACTATGATGTATTTCTGCGACGAAAATGATATGAACTACCTACACATAAAACGACACTTCGAATAATGTGCAGGGAATCAACCAATATGTACAATCTTATTGACCCTGCATCTATATATGGATATCTATGGATGGGGAAAAGTGATAATCATTTAGACATGTTGTATGTACTTTACCCCAGTGTTTATTCTCTTTTGCCAAGGAATGGCAAAGTTATATTTCGCATAAAAAGGTAAAACCACAATTTATTATGAACTTGGGCTTCGCCATCGTTGTTGATAAGCAGATGCACAGTGGTACTTTTAAAAAAGAATATCCATTCAAAGGAAGAAGACATTCCTATGTATCAGCACTGGATTGTATAATATTATTCAATTACCTCTATGAGAGAAGCTATGAATGACTAATTTTGGTCTATATTCTATAGTGAGTGAAGCTCACGAGAGAGAGAACAGCCATGTTGAAATTCATATACTTTGTATTTATCGAGTGAGAAAAAGGGATGCCTGTACTATCGCTCGATGAACCAAGAGATCACTGCTACATGTGAGAACCCATGTCTGGGATTCCTATATTATGAAATATATATATATATTGAACTTTACGTGAAGGAATATTCGCTAGACGAGGTTAGGTCTAGGAGCCTTCCTATGTATTGGTTATGGTCTGACGTGCCCAGTCAGTAAAGCCAGATGATTTACATGATGGAACGCTGAATGCTTATTTACGAATGCTCCATTATGATATTTGCCAAGCATGAATGCTAACTTAAGATGATATTCCTGTGATCAACATTATGCTGTCTATGTCGACATTTGTTCCTGTAACCATACACGTACTGTCCAAGTGTGCGTCCCATTAAATGTTATAAAAGACCACCGTAGTTCCAGTACTTCTTGAATTCGAACAGTGTGAGTATGAGTGATGTACTACCAACCTGTCAACTCTATCGAATCATTCTACCATTCGCGTACTGACATTCAGATACACACTCATTGTTTACACTCACATTCTTGTCGGAGCCTCATCACGTTCCAGGACAAGATGACCTGTATGACCAAAACTGTGCTGGGTTTGATGAGTTGACAATCGTTACACTTTACTACACCAGTCCCAACATCTACATTTATCCACTGGTGGACATTCACATCATTTAACAAATAAAGCATGATTCAACAACTAGTAGCCAGTATGAGTTAACAACTACACAAAGAGGTTTAACAATAACTTTTCAAATAACAATATGTATTCATTGCTGTCATGAATGTATATGTGTCCTGATTCAAATACAAAGGAACCAGGAGTCACAATCAATTTTAATTACAAGTTATATGTACAGGATTTATTAATATGAATATTGTAGTGACATATATTATTAAAAGTATCCTATGTGTGTCAGTTGTGTAGTAGTAATATGAGGTAATACTGGTTTTGTTTTGTTCAAGCTCTGTTGGTATTTGTCATCATGACTTCAATAGTTTGTCTTTATTGGAACTAGTATTGGAGATGTTCTCAGTTCCTGATATTAAAACAATTTTTCATTTAATAAATTCTTCCCCTTGCATGGGTTGTAATGTCAAGTTTGACAATTTTTCGGATAACAAGGCTTGAGTGTGCTTTTGATCCCCAGCCTGGTGCCTTCCTCATCTCTTTCTGACAATTACTTCCCCTCTTAAGTTTATGTTACAATGTTATTTTAAGATGGGGGTACATAATTTTGAGCTCAGCTGGCCACATCAGCTTATCTTGCGTGATGGCGGCAGGAAAAGACTCCTCTGCTCGATTTCTCCCCTGTGCTCTGGAGACACCTCACTGATAGCTAAATGGACCAAGGAGTATGCTGTCCGACTCTGGATTCAGCAAAGCTCTGACCAGGTGCTGCTCAATACCATCAAGACCACGGTCCCTGAAAACAAGAAGGATGTACCTTCTACTTCATAACTAATTGATACTCTAGTTCTACACTGAGCACAATACACCACAAACATTGAGTTCAGAGCGTTAGGCCAACTGTCAGCTTCATCTGAAATACTTTATACCAGTATTAACCTCCTTAATGGTTACTACGCCTCTGCACTTCCAGCATTATTTCTTTCTAGTCAATCATCTAGGTGTCAGTGTACTGTTTGGCCATTCCATGCCGTTTTACTTTCCTCCGACACCTTCTGTTCAGGCTGGAGCATTATAGGCTTTACATCATGTTTGCTACTGAACTACACATATATACAGGCATAAATTAACAATTCACATTCAATTTTCATTAAAAGATACTGAATGTTTCAAGCTTACCACAATTCATAGAATAAACACAGATACGTTGACTAGCAATGAATTCTGGCACAACTACTGGCACAAATTCCCATCTGCTTATGTTCCAGGCTTTTATTTAGCAAAAATATGAGCTGGCTTCAACGCACTGTTGCTTTATCAAGCTTATTTGAACTAGTGGTCTCGAACTAACGCTCCTAAGTGAGTATATCAGCGAGTCTGGCCAATGGAGCCACGTTTCGACAAGTGTTTGAAAAAATTTTACCTTCCTACGTCTCCCCTAACAACCAAAGATAGTATTTATAGTCCGACCAATCGTGTTTAGTCTTATATTTGTTGCGCTCCAATCAATTTGGAGTTTACATGGTAGGCTATTTCCGTACGTAAGGTTTTTTCAAACACGTTATAAAAAAATTTTATGAGCAGAAATGATTTCATGCTGTCAGGCATCCCCACTATTTTATTTTGGTTATAATTTGTTAATTCCTAGACTATTTGCGTAACGTTTTACATATTCTTTGTCAGCAAGCCCTAAGGAACCCAAATATACAAATTTAAAAGAGCTAAGTGGCTGCGTTCAAAATATGCAATTTCTTCAACCTCCTGTTTCGAAGATGTGCTGTCTGGGTACTGTAATGTTTTCAAACGTAAACCCATCTATTGTCATCTTTTCTAATAAGAGTTTTTCAGGATTTAAAAAACTAACTCTGAGAAGGTTAGTGTTTTTATCACTGTCCGTCCGAAAAAGTTAGTGCATGTGGCCTTACACGCGTGATAGTAGTAAGTGTGTATCGCGTTACGCTTGTTGGGGTGGCATTAATAGCGAGACGCGTGTTCAATTTTGCATGCGTTCCTGATTTTCAGCCCTCCCTTCTCTCTATCCTTTAGTCCATCTGTCTTTAGTTAAGCCGTGTATAAAATGGAATGAATGAAATATTAAAATTAGGTCATTGATCAGCTTGGTATCTCAATGTTTTTGCAAGAAATACAGCACACGTTTCATTGAAGAACGCGGGTAATAATACAGTAGGCTTTTACTATCAACGTGAAAGCGTTACAATTTGCCGACGAAGTAGAAAACAAGGGGGATTTCGAGTACAGTCATTGTGACAGCACTGTTCTTTTACCATTTTTCTTTTCTTTATTAAATGTATTTGTTAGGCTTTATATTTACTTGATAATTTATATATGTGGATTAGAATATTTCACGACAGTAACAAGAGAAGTATTTCGATGGTTCGTTTTTAACGTTTGGACTTTGGTTAGTGTCCATTCGTTCTAGATGAAAGTTTACATTCATTCCGGAACTAAACATATTTGAACATTATTAATTTTCTTCTCCAATGGAACTTTCCGTAAATTCGCAAAGGAAATAACGATGGCTGGATCTTCATGTCCGACATTATTAAGTTTAATAGTTATGAAATGAATAAAGAATAAAATAAAGTTGAAGTGTGATAATAAAAAAAAATGATTGTGTATCAAAAGAAAGAAAAGATGAAAAAAACAAAATAATATCACACAAGTGAATACTCTAAATATTTTATTTATGAATGTGATAGATATTATATTTCAGTTAAGATCTTTACATAAAATGTATGAATATTTTTTTCTTTTATTAATTCATTAAGCTATTTAGTTAGTAATTACTCGATACACATAATTAATTTTAAACACACATAACTAAATTAATTTATACTTTATCTTTTTCTTTACTTTACTTGTCCTTACTTCTCATTTCTTTTATTATGACACTATCTCTCAGTTTATTTAATTAGATGTTAATTAATTAATACCCTACTTACATACTATGATTAATTAGTTTAATTTTAATTATTTGGAATAATTTTCTTTACGTAACACTTCATTATTTAGTCACGACAGACTTTAAGTTAAGTAGATAATTATTTAGCGACAGTTGACACTCCTTTGGTTAATATAATATCCATGAATGTTACATGACTGATATATTATCGACATGACCGCGACACTGTTCTAGACAGAACATCGTAGGCCATATGTCGGGTTTTTGTTAAATTTTTGAGATGTGTGAGTAAGATAGTTCAAAAAAATCTATCTAATAGATTTTTTTCCCCCGTCGGGCAGGGAATTGTTACGGTGTTTTTATTGATATCGTCTGCTATAGTTGGCAGTGCGCAATTTTAGGTCAATAGAATTAATATAGATTGATGTTGATACTTCACGGATTAGTGAACGCAAAGTACACGGTCAAATTGTGACGTGTTAGCGTCGATAAGGTCACGCTTCGTGACTTAGATACCGGACCCTTGTTACGTTGTCCGTCAAGCCGTGAAGACGTGTCTTACCTCCTTCCAAGGTTAGGCTTTGCTAATAGCCGTATTTATGTAAATTGATATAAGGACTCAGGGTCAGTCCAGATGATATTATACAGGAGGAATTTATAAGGTTGGTGATTAACCTGAGTTGCGGAAGGATAGTTGATAAGTTGTTTGATTTATATTCGTCAAGACTCATGCGCTCATTTCTGTCTGTCTGGATCACAGCAGCGCACGTACACAGCCATGATGTTCTGTTGACATGAATTCGATATGACACGGACGGATAAGAATATGTATTCAAGTAAAATCTAATGAACTGTACGTTAATATTATAAACTGCTTGAAATGTCTTCGTATGTGTGTTACTTGCAGTCTTTGATATCTTGCAATATTATACATTTGTATGCTTGTTATGTTCGCAAATATTTTGTAAACAAAATAGAAACTCTTTTGCTTAAGGAAAAGTCAATATCGAGTTACTTCCCCTTGAAAGGAGTCTCAGATCGAACTCCGCGGACGAATCCAGTTTTACTGCGATTTATTCTGTTTGGGTAGAAATAGATTGTTCTTGCTTCAGAATATCTATGGCCTGAATTTATGTGTAGTGTTTGTCTAGGTAGGACGAGTCTGTCTTATATCTGTATATCTTTACATATCTAAGTCGAACTATATGTTCTTTGTCGCTAGAAAGGTCAAAGGCTGTTCAGCGGATGTGTCGCTAGTGAGTGTGATTTGGCTTCGCCCTGATGGGGGGCTGTCGTGTTTTTCTGTATCGGCTTGTCGCCGGGAAAAGTGATCTCAAGATTGATGGGGAAAGTGATAGACGTTTAGACCTATCCTGTATGCTTTACCCCAGTGTTTATTCTTATTGCCAAGGAATGGCAGAATCATATTTCTGATACCAAGGTAACAAAAGCATTTCTTATGAACTCTTACGAAGCCATCGTTTTCGATAAGCAGACGCACGATTTGTACGTCTGAGAGAATATTTAACTAGATGAAGAAGACATTCATTTCTAGCAGCACTATATCTTGTATGATGAAGTCAATTGTATCATGATAGAATCTACAGAGCCATGAGAACATTTAATGAATGACTAACTTTAATACAGATTCATTGTCTGTATCCAAACGTGAGTGACAGCTCACCAGAAGCCATCTTGTATCCAAATATTTTGTGACTTTCAAGAAGAGAAAAGGGATGCCCCGTACTATCGCTTGATGAGTCCAGAGATCACTGCTACAGATGAGAACCCATTACTAGCGGTTCAAAATGATTATATGAAAAATATGTGCTGAACATTATTTAAAGGAATCTTCGCTAGACGAGGTTAGGTCTAGAAGCCATCTTGAATATTGTTTATAAACTGACGTGCTTTGTCAGTAAACTCAGATGATATATATATGGGCAACACTGAGTGCTTGTCTACTGACATTCCATTGTGCTATGATTCAACGAGTGCCTATGTATCATTACAAGACCATTTATCAATTGTACCATGATGTATTATGCCAACCTGTGATTTGTCACTGTATCCGTGCTGTCGAATGTGTACGTCCAATTAAATTGTAACAAAAAGTACACAGCAGTTGGCGTCGATGACTTCCAGCCATACATGAGTGAGTAAAAGAACAGTTATCAACTCTTCGAACTCTTTCATCATTCGCGTATTATACTCTCACTCTATGTCTACACACCACTGCGTAGGTCGAGTTGATATTCCTATTCCTAACAACCACTCTGACGAGCAACGCTGGGGCCAACAACAAGTCTTTAACATTGGAGCTTCCACAGACCACCATACCTCTTAACACTGTGGTCCTGTAAATAGTTGATGTCAGTGTGAACAAGGAACAATACAACTTCATATCTATACACCATTCAACAGTATATATAGAAACAGCATTTAACTCTGGTGGAATTCAAAAGAGAAAGTATATATTTAACACTGGTATGCTATCATTTAACACTAGTGAGCCAGCTTTCTGGGTTTGACCTCGCAGAAGTTGAGAAGTCAACAGACTACCGATACCAGACCGTTTCCTGTGGCTGATACGACACACTTGCAGTATTAGTTTGCTCGTTGTCAGCACTTTGTCACGTGACCTATCAAGTGAATACAGTATCTAGGTCAGCGTTGTTGACATTTTTACGCTTAGACATTACAGAGTTTCACAGTACAGAGATGATACTTTGAAGGCCATAAACTGTTCTATTGTTGCAGTATTCTTGAACATAAGTGCGTAAATTTCATCGTTGGACCTTCTGATACTCATATTGTTGAACATTGTAATAGATTAAATCAAAAATCTAGTATTGATTAAAGTGGCAGTTTACTTTTTTTATTCAGAAACTGTGCCATTATATTTATGAACTGAAACTCTTTCCAACACATTTCATTATTTAATGTATAACTGAGCATCCTATCTGCAACACAGTGCTTTATATATTACACACATGATATATGCAATTATGATTATATGTTATATGTTATTTGTTTGTATAGTATATTAGCTTATATGTCAGCGGGTTGTGTTTAGGTTGGGCGGTGTCCTCACAACAGAATATCCCACGTCATAGAGGGTCCGTTGTTGGCGTTTTCTTTAGGTGCAATTTCCTTAATTGGAAATTTGCTTGCAACAACTAGTTGCTATTTGTGTTAGCTGTGAAGACTGTAATTATTGTTATTTTTGTAATATTTCTTTGTTCTTTAGTTTTGTTTTGATTTGTTGGTAATTTGTTGGTCTACCCTTTTCTATCTTTCAGTTCTATTCACAATTTATATTCATATACCGTGACGTCATTTGTGTTGTTATTCCTTGCAGACTCAGTGATTATTTTCATTGATTTCCCTATTTGATTTATTTGATTTCTGCAAACGTTTTCGTATTGTCAGTCTTATTTGTACTTTATGTATGCTGTTGGTTGACATATGTTTTATATAGGTATATTTCATAAGACACTATTGCTTGTGCACTGCACTTGGATTATGGTATAAACCAGTACTTTATTATTATTACTGGTATACAAGAAATTATACAAGACCTTATTTAGGCTTGTGACCCACTGAGATTGAGATAGTGTACTGATTAATCAAGTCATTAAGAACTTGTGGTATTATTATTGTTTCAAGTAATTAGTATTATTGTTAGACATCATGTCTACATTAGAATACTTCATTGCACAAGGGAAATCCCTTGATAAGACTGGTCAACAATTAGAAGAATGGGCAGTTGCTCAATATGACAAGACATTAGCAGCTGAAGAGAGAATATTAGCAGCTGAAGAGAAAAGTCTAGACAGAGAAGCTACTGCTGCTGCTGAACAAAAGAAATTGCAGATGCAGGTGGAGGAAAGGAGATTTGAAGCTGAACAAAAAAAATTAGACAGAGAAGCTGCTGCTGAACAAAAAAGATTAGACAGTGAAGCTGAACAAAAAAAAATTAGACAGAGAAGCTGCTGCTGAACAAAAAAGATTAGACAGAGAAGCTGAAGAAAAAAAAGCAATAAGAGAACATGAATTTGAGTTAGAGAAATTAAGATTGACAAGTATGAGTAATGTTAATCAGGCATCTAGTGGTAATGGTAAACCTTCTACTTACAAGGTTAAGGTTCCACCGTTCAATCAGTCCAGTGACGATATTACATTCTGGCTGGATAGATTTGAACGTTCTTGTCGTACTCATAATGTGGATAAATCACAATATGCTAACCAATTAGCAGAAAACTTGAAAGGTGAATCTCTGACTAGGTTATGCCTTGTAGGAGAGGCAGATAAGGATAATTATGATGTCATTAGGGCGGCTTTGATAAAAAAAATACCAGCTAAGTGAGGAAGGCTATCGCCTTTTGTTTAAGACGATGGTGCCTGAGACAGGTGTAGAATTCTCAGAATTCATTGCAAAGGCACGTCTCACAGTTGATCGTTGGATTGAGCTTTCCAAAACAGAAAAAACGTATGAAGGACTTATGGATTTGTTGCTCAGAGATAAGATTATGTCATGTGTTAACAAACCATTCCTTGAATTTATACATGAGCGTAAACCCAAATCACTAAAGGAAATGGAAGAATATTGTTCCCAATATGTCACTGCACACCCCGACGTGACTTTTGGCAACGCTAAGATTAAGGAGAGTATGCCAGTTGCTTCAGCAACACCATACAATCCCAATTATTCACACAGATTTCAGGGACCCCAAAACAGATTTGAAAAAAAAGGTAACCATAATAGTTATCAAAACCAAGGTAACCAATCATTTCAGGGTTCTTCTTCGAAGAACTGGAGACGAGCTGATAGCTCTCGACACAGGGGTGGTCATAATTATAGGAATTTCCGTAGAGGAAGTAATTATAGAAACTATCCGAGTTATCCGTCTTGGAGTCAACAAGATCATAATTACAGAGATACTCATTATAATGAATATGATAATGGTAACCAAGAGAACTATGACTCAAACCCAAATAGGGGTTACAATAGAGGTAACAATAACTACAGAGGTAATAATAACCGAGGTAGATCTCAAAACAGAAGACATAAACCACATTTTCAGGCAAACTCTGCACAGCAAGAGTCTCATGAAGCCTATAAACAGGGTAAAGATAATAATGACGCTAGTAATATGGCATGTTCCGCTTTTGATTTTGGGAGAGCATCTCAGTGCCCCCAATGCAAAACATTATTTGAGCCAACCACAGTGTCTACTTTAAGCTGTGGCCATCCTCTTCCTGCTCTTCCTGCATCAGTCGCGCATGATGGAAGAGGTTCTCTTGTCCTACATAAGGGTTTAGTACATAACAATCCAGTCTCCGTTCTATTTGGATGCACCACAATTGGTGTTAGACAGTCACTCGTAGATCCTTCCCGTGCCACTGGACAAGTAGTCAAATGTGTAACATTTGGCGGCACATTAGAGAAATACTCTACTGCTATCATTAGGATTGCTACTCCTTTCTTTACAGGAGATGTACACGCATGTCTTCTTCCAAATCAGATCGCTGACCTTATCATCGGTCGCATTCATGGAGTCAAAGAATGCACTCCGCAACAAATTTCCGCGTGGGAAAAGCAAAACATGCAGATTGCTAACGCTGTAGTCACTAGAGCTCAAGCTCTTAATATGCCTCAAACTTCATCTACTGAAGATAATGAAGTGCATAACCAAGATGATCCCTTGGTAATTTCTCGTGACTCGTTTATAAAACAGCAAGAAGATGATCCCACTCTGAAGAAATTCTTCATTCTTGCAACTAAAGGTGATCCGAATAAAGACACAAGTCGTAAATCTTGGATTACAAAGAAGAATGGCGTACTTGTACGTATGGTTCAAGACTCCATTACGTCAAGTCATTCTCAAATCCTGGTTCCCAAGAATTTGAGAGTTAAAATTTTGCAGCACGCTCACGACTCTCAGTGTGCTGGACACATGGGTTTTTCCCGTACTAAGTCAAGAATTCTTGCGGCTTTCTTTTGGCCATTGGTAAACAAGGACATACGGATTTATTGTCGATCTTGTAAAGTATGTCAGGAAGTGAAATCCAAAGGTCCACGCCATGCTGCACCCATTCAGGCGGCAGACATTCCTATTCGGCCATTTCAAAAAATGGCCATAGACATAATTGGTCCATTTAAGATCAAGTCCGCCAGAGGACATCAGTTTATCTTGACGTGTGTTGATATGTGCACACATTGGCCAGAGGCTATTCCTCTGAAGAGCATTACTACTGCTGATATTGCAGATGCTCTTTGGCTTATATTCTCTCGTCTGGGTTTCCCCGGAGAGATATTATCAGACCATGGCACCCAACTAATATCCGACACCATGTCTCAAGTAATGTCTACTCTGCAGATAGATAGATCTTTAAGTAGTATCTACCATCCAATGTCTAATGGGATGGTCGAACGCCTTAATAGAACACTTAAAAACTTACTAGGGAAGATAACTGAGGATCATCCTCAAGACTGGGACAGAGTTTTACCTGCGGCCCTCTTCGCTTACAGAGAGGTCCCCAATGAACATACAGGGTTTTCTCCCTTTGAACTTGTCTTTGGCGCGCGTCCGCGCGGCCCTATGTCTTTGCTCCATGATCTCATAACAGCTGACAATATTGACGATGACACAAAGTCATCTTACGAATATGTCATCGCGTTGAGACAAAAGATTATCGAAGCATGCAAATTAGCAACTTCTTCTTCCGAATTTGCGAAACAGAAGGCAAGGCAATTTGCCAATAAGAAGAGATGCTTGCGACAACTTTGTCCTGGTGACAAAGCATTTGTATTACTACCTTGTAGGGAAAACAGAATACTTATTTCTTGGAAAGGTCCGTACGATATAATATCGAAAATTTCCGATGTCGACTATATTGTCGATATTGATAGGAAGCATAAAACCTTCCACATCAATATGCTTACTGAATTCCATGAACGTCCGGATTATTTACAACCCATTTTCCAAGCAACGGACGATTCTCCAGTACAACATGGTCATTACTCATCACTGTCCGTGATACAGGATGAGGAAACGAGTTTTTCAGATGTAAATCTTCCTCTTCCAATGATCCCACTTCATTCTAGTGAATCATGGAAGAACGTTACTGTCTCTCCTGATTTGTCTCTAGGAGAACAGCGACAAGTTTCAACTATGTTGCAAACATTTCAGGATGTACTCACTGACATCCCTGGACAAACTCATGTCATTGAACATGACATTGTTCTAACTGACCATACTCCTATTAGGGTTAGACCTTATCCTATCCCTATACATTTTCAAGCACAGGTCGAGAAAGAGTTGGATGAGATGATAGATTTGAAAATAATGGAACCATCCACCTCTGCATATTCTTCGCCGATGGTTATTGTTCGGAAAAAAGACAATAACATACGTCTTTGCGTTGACTATCGCAAATTGAATAAAGTAACGAAGTTCGATGCCGAACCTATGCCTTTACTGGAAGAGCTACTTACTCGACTTTCCAAATCACATTTTTTCACTAAACTTGACTTGTCTAAAGGATATTGGCAAGTACCTTTATCTGAACGCGCCAAACCTCTCACGGCTTTTTCAACACCTAGAGGTTTGTTCCAATTGAATTTTATGCCTGAAGACGCATAATACTAGTAAGATACTTAACATCTCTATCCCTAAGACTAAAAAACAGGTGAGAAGTCTGTTAGGTCTTATTCAATTTTATGGCAGATTCATTCAGAATCTATCCTCTATCATGGCACCTCTTTCTACACTTTTAAAGAAAGGTTCGCCTAATATGGTCCACTGGTCCCAGGAATGCCAATGCTCTTTGGATAAGATTAAAACATTGTTTTCAACACCACCTATTTTAGTGTTACCTACTAAAGATAAGACATTTGTTCTTCGTAGTGATGCTTCATCCACTGGGATTGGAGCGGCACTAATGCAAGAGTACTCTGGAACTCTGCATCCTGTAATGTATATTTCCAGAAAACTTAATGCGGCAGAAAGGAATTATTCGGTTTTAGACCGTGAGCTATTAGCTATGGTTTGGTCAATTCTCAAACTACAAAGATTCCTTCTAGGCGCACATTTCATAGTAGAAACCGACCAAAAAGCTCTTACTGCTATACAGAGTAAGAATTTGAAGAGCTCGAGGTCTACTCGATATGCAATTGCTCTTCAACCCTTTCATTTCTCTGTGCGAGCTATTCGTGGATCAGATAATGTGATGGCAGACATTCTGTCAAGATGCCCACATGATTCCACATAACTATTAGGTCTTAGACGTCTTAATATGTCTAGGTCTATAGTAGTTCCTTTCTATATCAAGATAGATACACATTTGTAATTTAATAATATAATGATTGTATCACTACTTAGCGGTTCATTGATATTTATTCACCGCTGTTCTTTAATGATTTTTCTTTATAAATCATAAATTTAAGATATCTAATACGAAATTATGGTATGAATTTTTGTATGCATTATGTAATGGCCAGAATTGTATTATACGGTGACACCTTCCTGGAAAAATTTACTTGTAGAGAAATAATTTCTCTCAGATTATGAGATACATTCTCACCGGTCGCTTCATAAGTCGACTTAGCCTCATATTAGGCGTTATATTTATTCCTGATATTTGCATCTGCGCAGTATTCATGCGTTGTGAGCCTATTGTACGTTGCTCCTAGATGTATTTCCAAAAAAAAAAAAATGTTTCATTTTTTTTTTCCCGGGAGGTGTGGTAAGACTGTTACGTGCAGTCTTTGATATCTTGCAATATTATACATTTGTATGCTTGTTATGTTCGCAAATATTTTGTAAACAAAATAGAAACTCTTTTGCTTAAGGAAAAGTCAATATCGAGTTACTTCCCCTTGAAAGGAGTCTCAGATCGAACTCCGCGGACGAATCCAGTTTTACTGCGATTTATTCTTTGTTTGGGTAGAAATAGATTGTTCTTGCTTCAGAATATCTATGGCCTGAATTTATGTGTAGTGTTTGTCTAGGTAGGACGAGTCTGTCTTATATCTGTATATCTTTACATATCTAAGTCGAACTATATGTTCTTTCTCGCTAGAAAGGTCAAAGGCTGTTCAGCGGATGTGTCGCTAGTGAGTGTGATTTGGCTTCGCCCTGATGGGGGGCTGTCGTGTTTTTCTGTATCGGCTTGTCGCCGGGAAAAGTGATCTCAAGATTGATGGGGAAAGTGATAGACGTTTAGACCTATCCTGTATGCTTTACCCCAGTGTTTATTCTTATTGCCAAGGAATGGCAGAATCATATTTCTGATACCAAGGTAACAAAAGCATTTCTTATGAACTCTTACGAAGCCATCGTTTTCGATAAGCAGACGCACGATTTGTACGTCTGAGAGAATATTTAACTAGATGAAGAAGACATTCATTTCTAGCAGCACTATATCTTGTATGATGAAGTCAATTGTATCATGATAGAATCTACAGAGCCATGAGAACATTTAATGAATGACTAACTTTAATACAGATTCATTGTCTGTATCCAAACGTGAGTGACAGCTCACCAGAAGCCATCTTGTATCCAAATATTTTGTGACTTTCAAGAAGAGAAAAGGGATGCCCCGTACTATCGCTTGATGAGTCCAGAGATCACTGCTACAGATGAGAACCCATTACTAGCGGTTCAAAATGATTATATGAAAAATATGTGCTGAACATTATTTAAAGGAATCTTCGCTAGACGAGGTTAGGTCTAGAAGCCATCTTGAATATTGTTTATAAACTGACGTGCTTTGTCAGTAAACTCAGATGATATATATATGGGCAATACTGAGTGCTTGTCTACTGACATTCCATTGTGCTATGATTCAACGAGTGCCCATGTATCATTACAAGACCATTTATCAATTGTACCATGATGTATTATGCCAACCTGTGATTTGTCACTGTATCCGTGCTGTCGAATGTGTACGTCCAATTAAACTGTAACAAAAAGTACACAGCAGTTGGCGTCGATGACTTCCAGCCATACATGAGTGAGTAAAAGAACAGTTATCAACTCTTCGAACTCTTTCATCATTCGCGTATTATACTCTCACTCTATGTCTACACACCACTGCGTAGGTCGAGTTGATATTCCTATTCCTAACAACCACTCTGACGAGCAACGCTGGGGCCAACAACAAGTCTTTAACATTGGAGCTTCCACAGACCACCATACCTCTTAACACTGTGGTCCTGTAAATAGTTGATGTCAGTGTGAACAAGGAACAATACAACTTCATATCTATACACCATTCAACAGTATATATAGAAACAGCATTTAACTCTGGTGGAATTCAAAAGAGAAAGTATATATTTAACACTGGTATGCTATCATTTAACAATGTGAAATTGTTATTAAATATTGGACTCAAACCCGAAGACTTACCCACATCGATAACGTTACGGTTGGTTCGTCAGATTGACAATGTTGATTGTTATTGTGCATGAAGAACTCTTCCCATAAGAAGGTATATACTATGATAATGAGATTCGTAAGGAACCAATGTCTTCTTGGACATTTATTACTCACTGAGACAATCTAACGTTGACCCTCAATTGAATAATTATAAAAACAAGCAAGCATGCACCCTCTACAAAGAAAGAACCACGACGTATCAACCGTATCACTCCCCTTGCTCTGTAGTGATGGTTCAACAATGGCCAAAACCCAGTGTATCTAATGTGGGTCTTCAGATGTAACTATCTTCGCACAAGATTACACTTGGCAGAGATGCAAATAGAAGGATGATGATGCTTCTACCTTGAGGAAATTTTCACAAGATATTCAGAAGTCAAGAACTATGCTGAATGTGTCTTTGCAAAGTTAACTTAGTATCTGCCCTCCGTCTTTTCTGAAGAGATATTGGATGATTTAGCTCCTGCAAGCCTCCAACTGAATTAACAGTAAAATTCTTCTTATTAGCTATATATATATATATATATATATATATATATATATATATATATATATATATATATATATATATAACAGATACTGATTCACACGTGTGCACTTCTCTCTGTAATAACAGAATCAACTAGGGCTATGTAAAATAACATGTAACAAATTTAATGATAAATTATTTTAACAGAAGTGAAATGAATATGGGTGATAGATGTGATGCAGAAAAAATGTTGTCCTCATTGAGGTTAAGATGGAGTTCATAGAATGCTGGTCTTCTACAAGTATGATTTGCCAGATCTCTAAATGGGACTGCTGCTATATTATCAATCCGTTTTCTGTGACGAGGGCAAGTCCCGAGCGATGGTGCAGGGGGTAACCTCTCCTGGTGTCAGTGCTAATATATCCACAGGCCCGTCGAACGTAGCGGTCTAGTGTCAACAACAAGCGTCTGAATCACAGAGTCGTAACGTTGAAACGTACCACAAATGGTCTTACAGACTCGTACCACAAACTTCAGAAGAAATAAAAGGAACAAACGCCTCTGCTGAGTCTTTGTTTTTCTGAAATTAATCAGGCACCTTTCCCGCTGTCCGTCCACGTTTTGTCTCACAGAAATTTTATCTTCCCTGACTTTGCATAATAACTCAGGGAATATGATGAGAAATCACCAATAATTGTTAAGCTAATTTAATGAAAGAACTGTGACTGGACAGTGGCGAGTGCGATGGCTTGTGCCTGAATAAACATGGTTAAGTACATGTAACTCCCAAACTGCTAATATAAACTATGCACATGCTGATGTAATCATTACTCTCTCCCTGCTCCATTCGGAGTCAGGGGTTACCTCTGCTTTTGGTTCCCTGTGAGATCTGTGAGAACATTCGGAGATCTTCCTTGTGTAATCTAAGGGAGGAGATCGGAGCACTGACGGAGTGGTCCTTGTGCAATGAAGATAGTCCTTAAAACTAAACTAATCACCATCGCTTGCTGCGGTTGTTTATGAATATACTCTCTTTATATGCTGAGGTTGCCAGCCTCGTATGATATTTGTACAATCACTAGCAAGTACAAACATGTCAAATTCAAATTGTAAAATATAGGTTACAGCTTACCTCAATAGTTGGGAAATACAATATGCGGGCACAGTTTTAGAATAGACGCGGCAACATGCTTAGATACCTCGAACACTTGGTCTGGGGTAATTTTAGAATCCCTCTTGTGACGGGTGTTCCGTTTCCTAGGTCTCTAGTCTTTGTTTTTATGAAGTCGGGTTTTCTTCTTGAGTCTCGAAGATGCCCAAATACTTATTTTGATCTTGTAATTTGGAATCGTCTTATTCTCTCTGGCTCTTGGAGTTGCTACTTTGACGTTGCAATAGAGTGTGTTTGTTTACTCCGAATTTGCCGGGTTATATTTCACTTTTCGCTCCAAGACTTCGCATGGCGTTTCCGACCAAACTTCCAGTCCGAACGGATGTATATTTCCTGCTCTCATTTGATCCAATCCAGGAGCAAGAAAAAGTGGGTCAGGGCGTTTAGTCATTACTAAACCCATTGTGTTTTAAAATATAATTTAAAAATGTTAACACATGACCTAACTCCGTTTACTCTAGGTAACCTTTCAAATCAGACTTGCAAGATAGTGTCCTGGCCAATTTGTCTCTCCCTAGACGGGTGTCTCTGTATAATTTTTAAATAAATTTCTGGAAGGAAGTGCTTAAGCAATTATCACGTATTGAATTCGTTCCCCAGATGGATAATCGCTGACATTTGCTGACTACTGACGTTTTCACAGACAATAGTTTGGTCTTCCTTTGTAGTCTGACGCAGTATCTCTATATCTGGTTAGGTTCACGGGACAATTAGCCACGAAATGACACGATTACAGTATGAAAATAGGTAACAAAATCTAAGGAGTGGCAGGGCACAATTGTAAGTGTGGAAAAAATGAAGAATAAATGGATAATGTAGGCGAGAAAGAAGAGGTGTAAAATGACACGACTTTGTCGTCACACTGTTAAGTAGATGTTCATCAGTCATTTTATCAGTTCCACAGCTACGCTCATTGGTCGTTCCTATCTTCAGCTTGATGAATAGATGGTATCTTAATCTGTTGTGACCTGTGCGAAGTCTGAAAATTACCACTTGTTCACTTCTGCATAGCTTGAAATATGCATCATTTGTTTGGTGGCCTGGATGCTCTGCTTCTCACTTGCTCCTGTTTCTGATCTTGACTTGCAATAACCCGTCAAAACTGACGGGTTTTTTTTTATTATAGTGTGCTGTTTCCGTTCCCGGATGAGCAGATAGAATTACATTCTTAGTGTGTTTTTGGTTTCTTTCCATTATACAGTGTAATCAAACTGTTCATGAACACCGTCATTTGAACGCTTTTCTTTGTTGATTGTAACTATTTTCGGTAGAGTATATATAATGGAGGACCCTGTCTGCTGATGCTTCCACCATGGCACCCCTACGACCCATGACGGGTTATTGGTTGAGATGAGATGATGATATATAATGGAAACAATTCAATTTTTCAACACTGTTGCATTCCTCAGCTGTGACCAACGTACACACGGCGAGAATTATGTTATTTTAGATTCAATTTAAAAGTTCTTTGATGACAACATTTCGTGTGAAAGTGCGTGGATTGTTTTCAAAGAGTGTTCCCTGACAAGTGCTTTTAACAAAAACTTTCAAGTTTTCATGATTTGTACATCGGGTGAGGGCTCATGCACACAAATTTTTACGCACTTTTTCGTTGTCGAGCGCTACTAATTTCGTGAAAGAAAAAAAATTTAAAAACATAAAACCAAAGTATTTGTTTTATATAACATACACGCCGCGCAAGTTGCATACCGTGCGTTGCGCACTTTTTTTCTGGCGCGAGTTACTATTTTGAGTGAGACTGACCGACGTAACGTACATCGGTAATTATGTTAGTTGGGATGGGATTGGGATGGGATAACACTCTTGGTCTCTTCATAAGTTATGCTTGTGTCAAGTTGAGGTAGCTTCCCCCTTCTTTTGCCAATCTGTCAGCCTCTTCATTTCCAGAGATGTTGCAGTGAGAAGGTATCCCCATGATTACAACTCTTTTGAATTGCTGACACAGTTTGTAGAGTGTTACTCTTAGGGGATATTGGTTATGGATACTGAAGAGATAATATGGACATTTAACGATTGCCTGGGGGAGCCGCGCTGGTGTAATGGCTTCGGCGTTGTACTGGCGACCAGGTGTTCATGGTTCAAACCCGGGCGTCGGCGTTTGAAGAAATGTTTACGGCCGGAAATTTGACTGAATAGCCTGAACGGCTCCTGTGATAAACCCTCTGTGGATGGGAAGGAGCGAAGCTCCTGACCGGGTTGGAAGGAAAGTCCTCAGGTTCCCCAGCCTCGCAATGACATGTCATTGGGCCGAAGGGCTGAAAGCCCAAGTGCTGCTGGATAAGAAAAAAAAAAAAAAAAAAAAAAAAAAAAACGATTGCCTGGAATAGTTTAGTTTGGTTTAGTTTGGTTTAAAAGACTGTCTTCATTGCATACGGACCACTCAATCGGTGTTCCGATCCACTCCCTTAGATCACACAAGGAGGATCTCATCACGGTGCACAAACTCCGTAGCACCGCCGAGAATCCCAATGTGTGTATATAGGAATCACACAATTTATAAATATTTTTGTGGTGGGTAGGTTTCTAATTTTTAAATTTTGCCAAGGCAGCGGTCTTACGGCCTACTGTTTACGATTTCCACCTGCTGTGGGATTTTTAACGTGCGCAACTTGCACACGGGACCTCCTATTTTTTCACCCGCATCCGAGAAGGTTAGCCATTCGATCTCACTACCCAGAAGACGACTACCGTTTGAAATCAATAGGGCCACTGGGTCTGAAAAAAAGTTCCATAAATTATATTCCCTCTACTGGGAATCGACCCCGGCACTTTTAGAATTCGAGGCGGACGAAATACCTCTTAGCCGCTCCGACCACTACCTGGAATAGTATGACACTACAATCGATCCATCAACACAGCTGTGACGAAAGAGACAGAACGTAACAAATTCGGCAAGTCCTTTTTTCTTTTCATCCGTGCATTATCTTACTTTTACGCCTTCATCTATGTTACATCGTTATCTTGTGGGCCAGGCTGTACTCCCCTTAGATAAACGTCAACTTAAGCTTTGCCTGGAATGTGTTATCTTTTTTCCCCGCTTCACTAAGCGGGTGACAATATGGTAAAAATGATTAACCCATTTTGACGGGCTGATTGTTTAAGCACGTCTGGGATGTTTGCTCAGATTAATACAAACGTTAAATTTAGTGAGTATTGTTATCAAGAATTAAATGTCTGAACACCACATTTAGATTGCATAATTGGTTCTGTCCAGTGTGGTACTCGATGGCAGTTTATAGATAATGAAAAATTAATTATCTCATAGGAGTGACCTGTAAAATTGACACCCTTTACGTCTGTCCTGACTATAAAGATATTGTGGAATTAAGGCCGGTCGTATGTCATATTCGTTTCCGGCAAGACATCTTGTCTTAACCAACAGAGGTGTGGCGAAGAGATTGCCGGACTGAATAATTAGAGTAAGGCATATGACATAATGTTTCCGGCATGTCATACAACAATTAGTTGCACTACCTCATATCGTCATGCTAATAATTATCATGACGATAGATAGGCGGAAATGTTACTGGAAATAAAACGCCTTACCTAGTGGTTGGATTAAAATTAGAAAAAAACTAACATAAATTGTGATTGGCTTCAAACAAAATATACTAGCAAAATTAACTTTCGAGTAGGTGCGTTTCTTACTGTAAGACTTGAGTCCTTGAAGATTTGCCACTCAGATTCTTTCTCACCAGGCGCCAGGATTGAAGGTAGTAAAAGGTTTTCTCTACAGGACGTGAAAAGGATAACAGTAGAACTAGTAAATTTAGCAGTGTAAGCCACTAATAAAATTCATAAAATCATTTTCCTGTACATTAACAAGTAACCTTAGCTAGCTGTGAAACTCTGCATCGTAAACAGTTCCAGGACATACTACGGTCATTCTACTGTGCATCAATGTCTGGCTATAATAACCTATTCGTTAAAGAAGGGGTAAGTTGTGACATGTATATTTTCTTATTTTATATATACATATAACATGTATGAAATGCTTATGGATATGCAGTTGTGTTTGAGGCTGGCAGCTTTATTATGTAAAATAACTTCCCACATAAACCACCTCTGCAAGAGCTAGTTACTGCTTCATGCGGGTTTCCTCGTAGGGAACCAATAGCAGAGGTAGTCTTATACTCCATAGGGAGCCGTAAGAGGATGACGATGATGTCATAATGTAAATTTCAAATGCCAATACTCTATTTATTAGCTTGATGTTAAAGAATTATAAATCATTGGTAATCTTCTGCTCTCCAAACTCACTTTCGTCCGACTCGAGAATCTGATATTGTATGTTCATGGGCTACGTGTAAAAGTCAGAGAAAGAGAAGTGCTGGAGGAAATTGGAGGTTGCCTGATGTTTACATCAGGAGACATAAAACTTAAGGGATTTACGATTTTCTATTTTCTATACGTTTCTGATACTAGTTACCAGTAATCAACGCTGGACACCATCCCTAAGAGACGGGTTTAGAGGACACTCGAAGCGGCATCGTTTTTGGAAGTTACTCCTGCACAGCATCGATGGTGCTCCAGCAAGCCACTGGATTCCTGACTTGAGAAAGAACAGTCAAGACTTCAATGAGAACAAGCAGTGACTGAATGAGAATTCTACGACAAATCACAGTCAACACCTAGACTGTTAAGTACATAGTTCTGGCACAGCATACAGACTCTTTAAACCAAACCATACATGACTATCTCCCGATGAAGATACGCAATCAATGAACTGCCTTTCTTGACAAATTAACGTTATTCATTATAACCGTGTTGATACAATATTTCATAAATAAATCTCTTGTTATTTATGTACATATAAATCTTTATTTGGAGTTTATTACTTGGTTGAGTGCATTTGATGTCTGCACCTGTTTGACTCATTTAAAAACAAAACCCTTAAATACAGAGCTAAATATACAATTAATACTTTTCTGACTTACCTTCATCTTGGGACTCGTTAAATAAGAGCCAAATGTTACATTGTGACATATACTTTCTTTCTCACAGAAGTGGGCTGGGGATACAAAGTTTACAGCAAACTTAGTAAACGCAGTAGTTGTACTTGCCAACGTCAACTCTCAGTGAGACTCTCTAAATTAAGAGCATAAAACATGATATTTACATCGCTACCAAGAGTAATCTGGAGCGAAGATTGTTACATTCGAAACAACTCATACTTTTACTCGAGCTTGTGGCCATCAGTGGACCACTATTAAAGATCAAGAGAGAAAATCTGCGACAACGACCCATACTGCAGAAAGGTGGTACTAAATGTAAATCTAGCAATGATGGACGTAAGAAACGATGGGTTAGGCGTGGACGAATGGCAGAATAAGTTAGCGTGTATGCAATGTCGTAGATTTTAGATAGGAGAATTAAGACTTGGGTTTGGTCCCTTCTGAATAGGTTGGAATGAGTGATAGTCACAGTGTGAGCTGGTGAAAAGCAATAGAATTTCCACACGTGAGATGATAGAATGTGATATAGAGGCTGTCTTTGAGAATCGAGATAATCTTCTCTCTCTCACCTATCTTCTACGACCGCTTTTAAAGTGTCAGACAGTCTAAACCACAGATATATATTACATAAATCTCTATCTACTCACGGGCACGCACATACACGTGACGACAGTTAAACACACAGACGTGGGAAATCTATAACCATGAATATATATATTATTTGAACGATCTGACCAACGCGCTGATTTAGTTCAAGAGAGATTTTATTATTATCATCTAAAAAAAATCTTCTCACAACACCAAAAATTACATCAAGGAAAAACATATATAAATAGTCATAAAATTCAAGGAAAATGCTACAAGGATGGTAGCCCAGTTATGATCTTAACTCTAGGTTTAGCCCACAGCCCCGTTAGGATGACAGATGATGGCCCAAAAAAAGTTATAGATACATAGGGTTGAGTCTAAGAGGTTTTCTGTCTTTCTCGTAAATGTATGAACAGAGTTGGATAAATCTGATTTAGCCTAAGAAAAAAAGAAACTCTAGCATTTGTAACAAATTCAGCAGATTAAAAAAAATTTAAGATAGAAACTGGGTGACAATAATACACCGGTAAAATAACACTCTGACCTGTGTACCCTCATTCATTCAGCCATGGCCTTTCTCACACATATATACTCACAACTTTGCTCGCTGCCTCTGGGAACATAATAATTCTAGGACCTTCACACAGACCCGAAAAATGCAGTCAGCGACCAAGAAACCCCCAGTTCCAAAAGACGTACTGAACTCTCTGTCTCAGGGAAACGATTCCTTGGGTGTTCTAATTTTTTCCGAATGTCTGATTAGTCACATAAAATTTGTCCAGGCACGAAAGTTAGCAGAGCACAATGTCATTAGCTTTGGATTCTAGGATTTAATGAATGTCAGATCGGTGTCTTCTATCAGGCAGGTACTATATTTGGTCACCACAATACTAGTCACAATCTCTGTCGGAATGTTAATGTTATTCTTGTAATATTCTCGCCGCCAGGCAGCATGTACATTTAAATTTGTGGAGCAATATGAACTGGCTCAAAAGCCCAATATATATTTCTAGTCCTTAGAAACCGTTAGTGTGATAGCTATTACTGTCTCTCTCTGATGGCATAAGCACTGTCAGATCAGTGTTACTTGAAACAAAAAAACCCCACGTGGTTAAAGATAGGAACTGTCTATGCTTCACACAAATATGTCTCTTTACTAAACGCTGGCAAGTTGGGTACCACCGTTTCACTATATAAAAGAAAGAACACATATCAAGTAATTTACATATATGTACTCAATATAACTTACATTTTAAATAGCAAGCCGACCGCTTGACTTATAATTAAAACTTCCCGTAAAGTAAGTTATATAAAAATCAATCATCAGGAATTAGGAATATGGTGCGTATTCCGTCAATATTCACTGATGTCGCATCTAGCGTTTATAAGTTAGTTTTAGAAAAATATACTCGACTGAGTAGTTAGCAGTTAAATTTAATTCATTATAGCTACCTGTTTGTTAAGCTTAGAAATATTATTTATTCTGCTTTCCACTGTATGCGTCACTAGAAAATCATACAGACTTATAAATTATGCACTCTGTTCACAAGAAACTAGTTAGAATGAAATGAGCGATTAACACTTTAAACACCTTAACCACTTTCCAAAATACTAGATATCTATATGATATTTACCTCAAACACAGAATACTAAGAACTTTCTACTTCGACCAAACTAAAGGCCATCTCTATTAACAGAGATTATTTAGAAATCGAACGAAGGCTAGTTCTGTCTTACTGCGAAGTTACTGAGTGAAATGCAATAAAGTTTCAAACTAGGGTTAATATCTATGAAACGGACAAAGAATCCCACTGTTTCGAAACCACGAAACAGCGCCCGTCTCTCCCCTTCTCTAACACCCTACGTCAGCTTCCCTCATGTCGTAACAGCCATCAGTGACCGAGAAATGCGCGTGACAGTTGCAAATCTCAGACAACCGTCTACCAGGCATGGGCGATTTTCACGCTTCGCCGGAGCTATGTGACGAAACGCTCGCGGTTACTGAAAAATTGCAGACCCTCTGTCTGCCTGCCATGACCGATGGGGTGAATTTTCACACTACCGGCCCAGAACTCAGCCGTAGAAAACACTGTCCCCGGGGAAACTGCAGACAGCTGTCGGCTCTCCGGTCTGACGGAATGCATTATAACACTTCTCGTCTGCCTGACATCTATGTAATAGAATGCTAGTCAGTATGAGAAAGAAAAACGATGATGGGAAAGAAATATATTTTTCGCAACGAATGCGAAAAATACAGGCAAAAAAGTAAAGAGTGATAATAGAATAAAAGAATCCGGGTGAGAGAATAGGAAGAAGATCTAGGCAATTAAATGAACATAAGACCTATGTGACAGGACGGCCCCCCCCCCCTTTTAAGATATGGAAGCACTCCATGTCTACGTTATGGAATTAAATTTCCTATAACCGTAGCTTCGGGGTGTCTGTCTTCTTCCCTCTCATCTTCCCCCTCCATCTCTGTCCAATATCTACTCCAGTCTACTCCCCAAAGTTTCCTTCCTCTGGAATGTCTCCCATGCGCGCTTGAAAGAGCGTCGCCGCTTCTGACATTTTTGAAAGATTTCGTGTGATTGCGGTGGAATATCCCTGCCACTATCATCATCTTCGTCAGCTTTGGCTATCGTCAGGAGATGGTCGGAGGTTGGCACTGGTCTTTCCAAGTATCTCTTTAACAGATTTAAATGGAAGACCTTCTCCTTTCCTTGAATAGAGATCTGGTAGTTAGCCTTAGAAATCTTTTTCAGGACGGTAAACGGCCCTTGCCATCCGATCTTCAGTTGGTTGTTCTCGGTAGGGAGTAACACCAAAACTTTCTCTCCTGCTTCCAGTTCTCTCTCTTTCGCGACTTTCCTGTATCGGTTAGCGTGCTTTGTGCGTGCTCGCTTAAAGTTAGTCGTTGCTAGGTCCCACCCTAGTTTCAACCTTTCCTTTAAAACCGACACATATTTACTTGCTGAGACAACTGTCTCATCCGCCTTCTCGTCTGTCAGAGACTGAAGTAAGGCTTCAAGCGGGCCCTTAATGGGTCTGCCGAATAGAGTGTAGCTGGCGGAAATCCTGTGGAAGTATGAGGAGATTCTCTGTAGCCAAATAAAGCTGCAGGAATACAAAGATCCCAATCTTCAGGTTTCACTTGTGCCAGTTTACTTAGCATCATGTTGAGGTTTCCATTAGCACGTTCCACGAGCCCATTTCCGGCCGGAGTATATGGCTTAGTGTGGATGTGTTGGGTCCTCAAGATCTTAACGATCTCATCCATCAACAGGTTTCGGTATGGAGATCCGTTATCCGTCAACACTTGCTGAGGGAATCCCAACCGAGTGAAAATCTGCACGAGGGCTTCTGCGACATGCTTGGCATCTGCGCATGTTAGCGGGATAGCTTCTGCCCATAAAGTGCATGTATCGACTAAGGTCAGGATAAACCTGTTCCTTCTTTTAGTCCTTTCGAAAGGCCCTAAAATGTCGATCACAACCCGTTCGAATGGTGTTCCCACTATTGGCATTTCACCCAAAGAGACTGGGGGATTCCGTTGCTTGGGTGGTACACGTTGGCACTGGGCACAGGATTTGACATATCTGATAATATCAGTATTTACTCCTGGCCACCAATAATGAGTGGTTATACGTTGGTTTGTGGCGTTCTGTCCCATATGTCCGCTGAAGGGAAGAGAGTGCCCCATTTCTAGGATTTGGCTTCTGTACTGTTTCGGTACTAGGAGCTGGTTGTAACCTTGGTCAGGCTTGCCCGTTCTCCGATAAAGTACGCCATCCTTAGAAAAAATGTCCCCGTGCTGTGTTGGTTCCTTCGCCATGGGCAGTTTCCTAAAGCAGGGTGCCAAAGTAGGGTCCTTTTATTGCGCTTCTTTAAGTTCCATGGGTAACAAATTAGGCGCAGGCTCCCGTTCCTTCTTGGTTTGCCCTCTTGTAGTTACTGCTGCCACAATCGGCTCTTCCGGTTTCCCAATACACACGTATCTACCGCCAAGTATGACTGGGTAGATGGGATCATCCATAACAGCCGCTTTGATCACACCTCTGACAAAGTCAGAGTGTATCTCCACCAATGCGATGGGAAGCGCTGTAGGTGCATCACTCTTACGAACTCCACAAAGTTGGACGGTCTCTGCTGTCTCTTGACCGGGTTTGACCAGGTTTCTGGCAACAATGCAATCATAAGAAAGCCCCGTGTCAAATAAGCAAGAAGTTTGAGAACCGTTCAAAGTAACAGTACCTCGCGTTGAGGGTCTATCCCCAACAGGTTGGGAATCACTGTCAATAATTCCACCTTGCGAGACTGTTAATAAGCATCCGATGCGTTTCGGCTCGGTGTGCTCGGTCTGATCATATGTCCCGTGCTCAGGGGTTCTCCCTTTGCCACCTTGTCCTTTCTGGCTGCGCTGCCATGTAGGGCGGTCGGGTTGATCAGACTGTTTGGGGTGGTTGGGGTACTTGTTCTTGTAGAACTTGGATTTTTCAGGAGGGGGGTTTTGAGGTCCAGTTTCTCTGTGGTTATTTTGGTTAGAAGCCTGAGAAGATTGCTCTAGGTTATGTTTTCGAAAATGCTCCTCTGTCGGTTTCCGCTTTGTGGCCGGTAGTTCAGCCAGCGCATTATGGTAACGCTCAGACTTTTCCAAAATGTCTTCAAGTTTTTCTGCCCCCTGCTCAGCGAGAAATCTCCGGGTATCAGCAGACAATGTGTTCTTTATTTGTTCTGTTAAAACAAATTCCTCAAGACCTTCGTAGGTAGAGGGGAGCTGCGAGAGCTCAAGGCACTTTGTCAAATATCCCTTTAGACGGGAAGAGAACTGGTGAAAAGATTCAGAATTCTCCTTTCTGCTGTTGCGAAACAGTTGCAAAAATTTGCGAGCGTTCATTTCAAAGCGTTCCAGTAACGCTTTCTTCAACAGATCATAGTTGTCTTGTTGGCTGCTTTCCAGTTTGGCGTAAACATCATACGCAGAACTTTTCAAAGCCTGGGAAAGCTTCATGTTCCAACGCGACCTCTCTAAACCGTACAGAGTTGCAATTTTCTCAAATTTTTCTAGCCAAGTGTCAATCTTCTCATTTGGACAGGGGAAAGATTCTAGCGGAAAAGACATAGCAGTGAGGTGAAGAGATTGACTGTTAGAAGGATCAGTTAAGGAAGAATGAGGAGAAGACTCTCCATTGCTGGAGATAGAGGCAGCGCCCCGACTTTGGAATTCTAGAGTTTTAAGAGCCAACTCATGCTGTCTCTCTTCCCTCTCCTTCTCATGCTGTCTCTCCTTCTCTCGTTCCTCATGCTGCATCCTGCGGATTTCCATTTCCTCATCCATCTTCTTCTGCTGTAATAGCGAATTTCCATTCCTCTCCGCTGCTTCTTCTTTCCTCCTTAGTTCTTCTTTTTCCTCTTTAGCTTCAGCTGCTTTCCTCTCCGCATCATATCTCTCAAGTTCGTCTCTGACAAAAGCTTTCGCTTCTTCTCCTTCCAGTCCCTCCTCTCTCGCTTCTTCCCTGAGGAGTTGTCTAAGCTTTGCCCTCTCGGCCATATTAAGTCAGTGACTGAGACTAGTGCAGAAAGAAAATAGGAAAAAGGATACACTGGTTCCTACCACTTACGAGAAAAAAAATGTACCAAAAATCAAAAGATGATATCCTTAACCCTGGGATACCTCCTCCAAAGTAAAATCTAACTATCGCTGCTATTATCGGCAATAAAGCACTTAATGCAAAACACGACTACGCCAACTAAATGGTAGTTAAGATTACTTCTGAAAAATAGGTTGCTACAGTGGAAAAGCAAAATAATTATTGCAAAAATTAAAGAGAAAAAAAATCCCTTAATTATAAAATCCACTATAAGTTCGCCCCTGAAGTCAGATAGGGTAAGGGAGGCAATTAATCTGGACAAATAGTCCGAAACGCACTCCTTAACTTTAGTTCAAACACCTTCCTGCTTCAGAACCCTTGTGAATGTTATACACTCACAAAACTTACCAGCGTTTAGTATTACAAAATCATTAATTAACATGTATTCCGACAAAATCAACCTGTAAACCAAATGTATAATGCTTCTTAATGCTGTTGAAAAAACTTATCAGTTTGTGTAGTCAGCACGCCCGTAAACAGATCGTTAGTCTAGGGGATAAATTATTTAAAGATATAACAACTCACAAGACATCACACTCTTACTCTATTACAGAATAAGAATCATAAGTACAAAATCCAGATAGACGAGTCCACGTTTGTCGTACTCGTCTTCCTATTCTAAGTTCAAAAATCCGTCGGACGAAACCACATTTGTCGTAGATTTTAGATAGGAGAATTAAGACTTGGGTTTGGTCCCTTCTGAATAGGTTGGAATGAGTGATAGTCACAGTGTGAGCTGGTGAAAAGCAATAGAATTTCCACACGTGAGATGATAGAATGTGATATAGAGGCTGTCTTTGAGAATCGAGATAATCTTCTCTCTCTCGCCTATCTTCTACGACCGCTTTTAAAGTGTCAGACAGTCTAAACCACAGATACATATTACATAAATCTCTGTCTACTCACGGGCACGCACATACACGTGACGACAGTTAAACACACAGACGTGGGAAATCTATAACCATGAATATATATATTATTTGAACGAGCTGACCAACGCGCTGATTTAGTTCAAGAGAGATTTTATTATTATCATCTAAAAAAAAATCTTCTCACAACACCAAAAATTACATCAAGGAAAAACATATATAAATAGTCATAAAATTCAAGGAAAATGCTACAAGGATGGTAGCCCCGTCATGATCTTTACTCTAGGTTTAGCCCACAGCCCCGTTAGGATGACAGATGATGGCCCAAAAAAAGTTATAGATACATAGGGTTGAGTCTAAGAGGTTTTCTGTCTTTCTCGTAAATGTATGAACAGAGTTGGATAAATCTGATTTAGCCTAAGAAAAAAAGAAACTCTAGCATTTGTAACAAATTCAGCAGATTTAAAAAAATTTAAGATAGAAACTGGGTGACAATAATACACCGGTAAAATAACACTCTGACCTGTGTACCCTCATTCATTCAGCCATGGCCTTTCTCACACATATATACTCACAACTTTGCTCGCTGCCTCTGGGAACATAATAATTCTAAGACCTTCACACAGACCCGAAAAATGCAGTCAGCGACCAAGAAACCCCCAGTTCCAAAAGACGTACTGAACTCTCTGTCTCAGGGAAACGATTCCTTGGGTGTTCTAATTTTTTCCGAATGTCTGATCACATAAAATTTGTCCAGGCACGAAAGTTCAGAGCACAATGTCATAGCTTTGGATCTCTAGGATTAATAATGTCAGATCGCTGGCAAGTTGGGTACCACCGTTTCACTATATAAAAGAAAGAACACATATCAAGTAATTTACATATATATACTCAATATAACTTACATTTTAAATAGCAAGCCTACAGCTTGACTTATTATTTAAACTTTCCTGTGAAGTAAGTTATATAAAATCGATCATCAGGAATTAGGAATATGGTGCGTATTCCGTCAATATTCACTGATGTCGCATCTAGCGTTTATAAGTTAGTTTTAGAAAAATATACTCGACTGAGTAGTTAGCAGTTAAATTTAATTCATTATAGCTACCTGTTTGTTAAGCTTAGAAATATTATTTATTCTGCTTTCCACTGTATGCGTCACTAGAAAATCATACAGACTTATACATTATGCACTCTGTTCACAAGAAACTAGTTAGAATGAAATGAGCGATTAACACTTTAAACACCTTAACCACTTTCCAAAATACTAGATATCTATATGATATTTACCTCAAACACAGAATACTAAGAACTTTCTACTTCGACCAAACTAAAGGCCATCTCTATTAACAGAGATTATTTAGAAATCGAACGAAGGCTAGTTCTGTCTTACTGCGAAGTTACTGAGTGAAATGCTATAAAGTTTCAAACTAGGGTTAATATCTATGAAACGGACAAAGAATCCCACTGTTTCGAAACCACGAAACAGCGCCCGTCTCTCCCCTTCTCTAACACCCTACGTCAGCTTCCCTCATGTCGTAACAGCCATCAGTGACCGAGAAATGCGCGTGACAGTTGCAAATCTCAGACAACCGTCTACCAGGCATGGGCGATTTTCACGCTTCGCCGGAGCTATGTGACGAAACGCTCGCGGTTACTGAAAAATTGCAGACTCTCTGTCTGCCTGCCATGACCGATGGGGTGAATTTTCACACTACCGGCCCAGAACTCAGCCGTAGAAAACACTGTCCCCGGGGAAACTGCAGACAGCTGTCGGCTCTCCGGTCTGACGGAATGCATTATAACACTTCTCGTCTGCCTGACATCTATGTAATAGAATGCTAGTCAGTATGAGAAAGAAAACGATGATGGGAAAGAAATATATTTTTCGCAACGAATGCGAAAAATACAGGCAAAAAAGTAAAGAGTGATAATAAAATAAAAGGATCCGGGTGAGAGAATAGGAAGAAGATCTAGGCAATTTAATGAACATAAGACCTACGTGACATGCAACCAGGGCTCTTCAAGAACAATCAGCATACACACCATCATAATTCTCTGAAGAAGACTGAGCACCTGTGGGTTTTGCCAGTGAAGTCAATTCTGAACCACAATAACAATAAATCCTCTGTAGTTGCTCACTGTCTGTTTAAAATATGCACAGCTCATCAACAAAGATCAGTTCATTTAGATCACATGGTTCAAATGTATCCACGATCTTACTACTTACTTAGTCTTTCCTCTTTTGCCCTGGAATGTACAGGTTTGCCAGAGAGAGCGCCACACTACCCTATCGGCTGTCTTCCTCATGACTTTCTTTCCAACAGAAGTGGGCGGGGGATACACAATTTACAACAAACTTAGTAAACGCATCTCTTGTACTTGCCATCCTAAAATCCCAGTGAGACTCCCTAAAATAGGGCATACAATCTCATATTCTAGTCTAGTCCTTGGTACTCCAGAGATTGTCTAATGTAATCCTCTCAGCGAACTCTGGGGCGTGGATCCACACTGTCCACGAATCACTATTTTTATGGTGCCTACTTGGCACAGGGCTAAGTCACGATTGACTGCTGTAGCTAGGAGGTAGTGCCGTTCGGATGGTCCTAGGTTCGAGTCCCTGGTAATCCTATCTCTTCTGTCATTTTTCTGTTGCCTAGTTCGCTTCTTCTTTATTTCTTACGAGTACCTGCAAAATACACATTTATGTGCATCATTTATTTACTGTTCATAAGCCTTGGGTGTCCCTCTTTATTTATAATATTTACAGCACATTTATTTTGTTCGTTGAATTGTTCACGGTTTATATGCTGTTATTATTATTATTTTGTAATATTTTGCACCGCTTGTTTTCCTAATTAGTATTACTCTGTCATGATTTTAGACATTAATTGTCATGCTGTTTGTTTACTTAGGTTTACGGTTTTCTTTAACTTCTGCGTACTAAAATGAAATATTTTTTAAACTAAATTTCTTATTACAATAAAGGTTTCTTTAATTCCTTATTCGCCTTTGCGTTTTTTTTTAAAAAGACTTGTATATCTTTACTGAACTAGCAGACGACAAGTTAATTTGTATTTGAACATGCGCCTTAATATAACCTGCGGGCCTTGTGTCTAGGTTGAACGAGATGCACGTCGCAGTGTGCCACGGACCTCTTTGTTTGTCCGATGAAGACTGTGGACCCTTGTGATTATCCAATGAAGGCTATGATCTCCTTTGATTGTTTAATGAAGGCGGTGGCCCTTGTTATTGTCCGAGAAAGGCAATTTCTCCTTCGATAGTCCGATAAAGGCCGGGGACCACTTTGATTGTCCGATAGAGACCTGGGACCACTTTGATTGTCCGATAAAGGCCTGGGATCACTTTGATTGTCCGATAAAAGCCACGGACCCCTTTGAATGTCTGATGAAGGCTATGGACTATTTTGATTGTTCGATGGAGGCTATGGACTCCTTCTTAGAACAAAAAGTACATAAAAGCATAATAGAAAAGTTTACATTTAAAATGTAAGGTTATATACACGAATTCCCTTGAATCTATTCATGGACTCGCAAGGGGTCAATGGACCACAGGTTAAGAAGCTTCGAGATAGACCAACGCCTTCTGCGTACAGTTTATATAGTGACGTGGCTATAGCAGGTTAGCATATACTGTACACGGCTTTTCTCGTGTCCATTCATTATCAACTTCTTTAACTCTACAAAGTAGCAAAGCAGAGCACTAAATGTTCTCTCTTCGTGCGTGTATGTATGAGATAGAGTGCGTGAGATTACGTTTGTTTACTTTTAACTGACGGGTTAACAAGAAGAAAACATGGCTTGTGGGGTTGGCGTGATGAACATTACATGAATGAATTCTTGGGTTGCGAGTGACGAGATAAGAAATATCTTATACATGGACTTCTGGGATGTGGCTGTAGGGAGCGGATGTTCAGATGAACGTGGAACGGCGTAAGAAAAACAAAAAGCTGAAGAATTTGGTGGATTGGGCGTACAAGATAAAGCTGTAAACATACAAAAAAGATATAGAGGCAGGATGTCTGGTTAATGATATAATTATCATTATTATTATTATCATTTACATTGTCGCTCCTTGTAGAGCAGCCATTCCAAACCTTTTTATCCGGGAGGAACCCTTGAAATAATGTTGAGGTCACAGGGAACCCCTGCATAAAGTTATAATATCCACCAGTACAGCTGATGGTACCTTAGCGTGATCAGTAAGTTTTGAATGTTATAATTTTTTTTAAAATTGTTAATGCTGTTTTGAGTAGAAAATGATTTTTTCTGTGGATCTGTTCATTTTGTCCAACTTATTAACCTACTCTATTTGTGTGGTTTCCCCACCCCACAAAGGGTATCAACTCTTATGCAAGTCAATAGTGTAAGTGGAAGAAACTTCCGTTTATTAATTTCCTATTTTTTTTTTTTTTTTTTGGTTATCTTATCTAAGAATGCCTAAAAATATTATCACAAATTTCTACTCTACAAGATGCTAATGAAATACGGTATGTGCAATAGTGAACACGGTCCTATTGTGCACTGCCATACGTGGTTGCTCGGTCACTGCCCATCACTGCAAGTGGAAAAATCGCTCGGCGCGCAAAGTTTAAAAAAACGACGTCTTTTTTTTTTTTCAGTCACGATCTCTCGCAGAACCCATAGCGACCTGTCGACGAACCTCTAATGTTCCAACAAACCCCGGTTTAGAAACCCTGTTGTAGGGAAAAGAGAGTATCAGACAAGTACCAGTGGAACAAGAGATGAGAATGAAACGTTGGCGATTGATAGGACACACTTTGAGATACTCTGTTGATAGCATTACAAGCCAGCCCTTACTATGGACTCCGTAGGGAAAGTGAGGTAGAGGAAGACGGTTAAAAACAAACGGAGGAGAGAACTAGATATAGAAATGAAAGGGATGAAGAAGACAGCTAAAGCTTTGAGGGGATGTCACTGGACAAGAGGGTATGGCTTACATTTGATGAAAGCCTTTGCTTCGTGGTGAGGTGAAGAGTGATGAACGGGATTGTCACGAAATATGTTCGTTCATTTTTTTGGTCTTCACTCCTCTCCGGCATTATTGCTCTACCATTCCATTTACGTGCTAATTCTTCCCGTATTCATTGTTTACAATGTCCTCGACCTAGGTTATCTTATCATTTCTTCTCACGCCTCTCGCCCACCTTTTCTCCTGGTTATTTTCTCTTTTGTTATCGGCGACGCGGAGCGAAGGAGCGAACTTGCTACATTAACTTTTTGCTTATAACCACCTCCAGACGGAGTATGAGTCTACACTGAGCGACATTCCTATTGTTAACCCAGACTTTTTGTCTGGGGAAGATACACGAAACCATGTTCTCGCATGATAAGGTGCTAGTTTGCATGCATGACGCCCCAATACACGACTGATCTAACTGGGATGTCGGATGATGGTAATCTTGGTAAAGATTAAGACACTGACAGTGACGTAATACTTTCGGCGGATGGAATTTATTGTGATTATCACCTACCAGAAAGTAACATCTTGGAGGAGATTATAATGTTAGATCAGTGAAGTAGTGAGTTTGTAAACAACAAATATTCACTGAAGAAGCTAGACTTTATATAGTAATGGAGTATGAAAATCACAAGTAAAGGGTAATATCGTATGTTGTTGTAGCAAAGTTAGATTTTGCTTGGGAGCTTATGATGGTATCCTAAAAGAATGAAATCCGTGTATGTATTAACCGTGTGAGGTCAAGCACATGTAGGCCCCTGACTCTATAAATGATGATGATGAATTATGTGCAGGGAACCTAACGCTACCTCCCTAGATCTCACACGGTCACTATTTTGGCTCTAGTGTCTGGTGTATGATGTACCTAGTGTCTAGGGGAGAAATGAAATGATGGTACACAACACAAAAACACGTTAAGTTTCTATGAGGAAGTGAATAAAAACCTGTGGTTAAGTTTTTCTTTAAATTTGATATTTTTTGTAAAATTTATTTTGCCTGTCCAGTCATATCTTTTGGACAGGTCCTTGAAAATGAGGACAAGATAGTTTACAGAAAAAATCAACCAAAATTGTGTGGACAATTTGCCCAATAACTACAAAGTTAATATATGTCTTTCCTGTTGGAATGTTCACAGCTTACACTTTATTTATCTAAGAGAGAGAGAGTCACTGTGTATGAGGGGCTGTATTATCATCATACCTCATCAACTTCCTGAGTATGATTTGAAATACCAGTGTTTATTTAAAACGAAACTGTCAGATATACCCAGGTCCTTAACATATCACCTGGGGTTTCTTGTTGAATGATAAGATAGTGTGTAGTTGCAGAAATATCGATATCACATCACACGCCCAAGCTCCTGCTGTTATCTCTTGACAGCATACATGAATTGTCGGAGACTTCTTGGCGTTATCGTCACTCCTCAGGTTTCCTGTTACCAGCTGGCAACAGGAAATAAAACCTCACAAATCAAGAAATATAAACAAATGACGCTGACTTGCAAAGAAATGGCCTCAGTTTCTTCTGAACTGTCCAGACTGTGAATACTTATTTAGTTATTTAATTTTAAATTTATCACAGCTGTTCTCAGCGTATCTGAATGAAAATTTTAGTTCAACTGGCAATGAATAATGAAAGCTTCTTGCTAAAATTTAGTAGCACTGGCCAATCGAAAGCTTGCGACTACCAGAATTCAAATGCAGTGTTTGAAAAACAAAAACAATTCCAAACATACTCTGCGTCTGGTAGTCGATTGGCCAGTCTGCTTTAGTTATGCCAATACAAAAAGATGTTTCGTTTTAGATTACATTTTCCTACCGCTCCCCTTTTCCCTCCTATACTCTTGTTACCCAAGCGAATTTGAATTTACCTCAATGCCTCCCTTCTAAGCCGGTGTCCCCACTAACGTTATGAAAAACAAGCAGGAACAACAGTCTGTCTGGTCGTGCGTCCGTAGACATTTTGTATTTTCCCAATAACTTGGCTAATACTGGGACTATCATATTATTTAAAACACATTCTTGCTCAGTGGACTCTAAGCTATACTACCATATGATTTTTATGGTCAGATTCATATTGGTTTAGATTTTCAATTTTTGTCATAGTCAATCGTCAAATAAATATTTTACACAAGACCGCCATCTTTCCCTCTCTTTATCTCGCCAGCATGTATTTTCAAATAACTAACTTGTTTTTGTGACGTCAGAAACATTACCGCGAGGAGGCAATAAAATTGTCTGCGTGTTTGCCTCTGTTGGCTTTGCTCCAGTGTATATATGCATGGCAGAATGTGTCAAGCGAAGCGGGGTGTTGGCGTGGCGGGTTAAGAATTGGCGTTAATAATTTGTATTGTATTGTATCATGTAACACTACCAAAACATGTAAGGATTACTACTAAATTTTGCGTTAAAGTTGACAGAATACGTTAATTCAGATAGCAGTTTGGCGGCATACTTCCGCAAAATCGTTAATTATAAGTCTTGGCTGCAGTGTGTATGCAGCAGATCTGGCAAAATGTTAAATGGTGGTAGTACGTTTTCGAAACCGAAACTAAAACGCGTGTTAGATTTTTACCGTGGGATCGTTCTATAGGCTTTAGCACTGCACAAAATTCAGCGCTATGCTGGCGTGTGAGAGGATCACCGTCAGACACAATAGGGCGGGTTTATTTATTATCATTTTATGACTAAAATCTTACTGAAATGAGCGATTATTCTCGCAGATTTTACTACACACCTCCCATCCTAAAACATGCAATCATTAGCAGGTTATAATCTCCGAGATAACTTAGTTAACATGCTCGGAGATTTTAATGCCAGAGTTGGAAATGACCATGCTAGATGGGGTGGAGTTATCGGAAGATATGGAGAAGATACTCTCAATGACAATGGAAAGCGACTCCTTAGATTCTGCAGTGAGCAGAATCTGATCATTACAAACACAAAGTTCCCCCATAAGCGCATACATGCATACACTAGATGTGAACCAACCAAGAATGAGAAGTCAGTGATCGACTATGCCATTGTTCGGAGAAGCTCATTCAGATATGTCCGAGATGCAAGAGTCTGGAGGGGGCCAGAGATTGGAAGTGATCACTACCTGCTAACAATCAAACGAACAACTGAAAGAGTTGCTCAGCCTAGGAACTGCCCAACATCACGCAAGAAACCAAGTAAACGAGCAGGAGAAATGAGCATTAGGACCTACAAGCTGAGAGAGCCAGAAATTAAGACCAGATATCAGGGGCTTATTGCTACAGCAGTGAGCAACACAGAAGAACGACCTGATGACTTGGAAACCCTCTGGAATAAATCAAGGATATCATAAAGACAGCTGCTGCAGAAGCATGCGGTGAAGTCCGACTTGGGAACCAGAGAAAGAGGACACCTTGGTGGACAGAGGAAGTCAAAGAGAAAATAAGAGAGAAGAAAATGGCATGGAAACAATACTTTGGAGCTAAAAACACAACAGGACAAATGGAAAAATATAGAGAATATGTGACACTCAGAACAGAAGCAAAGAACAAAGTGCTAGCAGCAAAACAGAAGTCCTGGGAAGAATTTGGAGAAAAGCTAGAAAAAGATGCACAAGAAAACCAGAAATTGTTCTATAAGACCCTAAAGAACATGAGGAAGGAAAAACAATGCCCTCTCAAATTTATAAAGGACAAGCAAGGCAAATTGCTTACTGTCCCGAAGGAAGTAATGGGAAGATGGAAAGAATATTTCTCAGAACTCCTGGATAGTGAGGATGGTGAAGCATCAGAAATGATAACCACTAGCACAGAAGAGAAAACCAATGATGATGAAGATGACATAAAGATGGAAGAACTGAGGGCAGCACTAGAGAAAATCAAGATGGGCAAAGCAGCAGGGCATGATGGTATAACACCAGAAATGGTTAAGTACATGGGAGCATCAGGCGACCTATTACTCTTAAAGGTCCTACAGGCAGCATGGTGCAACAAGACCATACCAAAGGATTGGGAGATTGCCATCATAACACCAATTTTCAAAAAGGGTGACAATCGACAATGTGGAAACCATAGAGGCATATCCCTTCTCAGTGTCCCTGGTAAAATCTACTCTAGAATCCTTGTAGTGGTGTTTGATGGTATTGTATGATGTTGATATTACTAAATGTAATTGTATGAGGCCAGCTGTGAAGGCTCCTGAGATAAAATGTAGTTGAGAATTGTCAGAAGGCCTTTCTTGCTACCACTACGACCTCACACTTAATTTTTTTTTTTTTAATGAATGTGGCTACGTAAAGTGTCTAGGGTTATGATAGGTAGTGTGGTGTAATGGATTATAAATATACCCACAGATATTAACAAGACTAATAATATTAATAAAGGTTAAAATACACTGAACTAACTCACGTGTGTAAAATTTTTTGATATAAGTATATTACATTTATTTTGTTCTGTGTCAATTTTTTAGGTTGACCAGAACTTAAAAGGATTTAGAAATTATGAAAAAATGCATGGAATATTATATCATAAATGCAATAGTGTACATATATATGTACTATACTAGTTAGTTTTATTAAAATGTTCTAGTATTCATCTACTTGGGAGGATAGTACTGTTTGTGCTGTTGGGGTGGCCTCATCACACCTGTCTATATTGACTACACAGTGTCCAGAAAATGGTGGGAATCTTTATGGGGTTCTTAGTAACTAAAGGGCGTTGGTGAAAGTCCAGCAGACCAGAGGCTCACTCATCTGGTAGTTGTCGCTCTGGTGCTGAAATCAGGTGGTCCCACCTCTCCGTGCTGGCGGGCAATAATGGTGGTCTCTGTCACAAATACTGCACAGATACACTCGAGTAAAGTCACCAACTGAATAGGCCCTGCTTTGTTGACGACAGAAACTCGCAGCTCTGCAATCAAAGTATGGGCCATGTGTCAAAATCTATTCTCTACCCTCGTCTGGACACAACAGTGACACAACAACCACATCATACAGACAGGTCAGATCTCTCTGACCAAACAGCACATTTACCATGGTGGTTTTACATCAGATAGATCCTCCCAGACCATAGATCCTGAAAAATGTTTATTAGTTTTCGGCCCTAAAAGAGGATAGGTAATATGTATCATTATTCTCAACACTTGATCTGTCTTGCATAATCCTTGCTGGAGCTTATGTACATTGTTGGTCCCTAGACCCTGACTAGGGCGGGGGGTCTAGAGCAAATCCCTACTTGTTTGTAAGGCTAGATTTCGATATGGCAGTATCAAATCACTCGAACATGAAACAATATTCAAAATATATAAGGAAATAATTTCAATCTTACCAGATTATGAATAAATAACACAGAATTGCTAGCAAAACTCAGCTGAGCTGCTGGCTATAGTATGGCGTCCCTAAATTTATTTCACTTGCTTTCATATGGAATCACCACACTTTAAAATCTGTGTCTATCACTGAACAACTATTGAAGAATGGCCCTACTTTCGCGTCTGAGCGCTAATGATATGATTGTCTGTGGCCAATCACTGCCTAGGTTATTTGAATTTCAAATTTCCTACCATAAAGTCACTTCAGTCATGCTTCAGTCAAGTATGGATGTTTATCTGTTAGTCTGTCCGTCTCTACTTGTGTTTCTAAAAAAAATGTGCTTGATTTTTGAACCAACCTTTCTCTCCCCTCCAAAATTTTGTCGTTAAAAGTTATATTTAGACACAGCTACCGCTCAAAAACCCTCTCCTCCATACTAAGTAAATTTGAACACCTGCGTCCAAGGTCGTGTTTTTGTGTGCAAATTGCGACACTTTTTTATTCAACACAGTCTGTCGATGATGTGAACTACACTGTCTTTTGTCATTATCTTCAATATTATCTATCCGTTTGTAAAATTAAGACCATCTTAGTTCACTGCTCAGAATAGGCCATCCGGCCAGCTAATTTTTATATTCCTAACATTAATATTAAGAAAAAATTACTTTTTAATTTTTGTAATATTCCTAACATCTGCGTTTTACCGCTCCATTCAAATCAAAAGCTTGGTATCGCAAAAGCGTCCAATAAATGACTGTGGCGTAACATATCCAGGGTCCCTTCTGTGGAGTTGCTTACTTTTTATGTCAACTTGAGAAACGTGACTTTTCTCCGTTTCCCCCCCCCCCCAATTGCGTCTCCTTAGCCTTTCCGGTCATATTTTTTTTCTTTTTGATCCGCCGTTCCCCTCCTGTCTAGCAAGTCAATTATTATGGAGGATGATGACCCGCGGTCTAGGCGATCATGTACATCAGCAGCCTACGCATTATGTTTTTTATCCTTAAATGTTATCTTTGGAGGGATTTTACCGTTGTATCTCTGTCAATTTCACTACACATCTCCCCACTTGAAAACATGCCTATGGCAAGTTCCAAAACCAGCGATACACATAGGTAAAATTACTCCTCACGTCTGCCACTACTCTAATTTTGATCACAGGGGTGCCGACTGAGGAAATCTGCACCGACATTCAATTTGCCTGGGATATATTGGATACTAAACTGATAAGGTTGAAGCAATAAAGACCACCTCAGCAATCTTGCGTTTTCATGCTTAGCCTGAGACAAGAACACGAGAGGCTGATGGTCCGTCTCCACCACAAATGTCCTACCATATAGATAGATTTGAAACTTCTTTATTGCCCAGATTAATGCTAAACATTCCTTTTCGCTTGTGGAGTATCCTTGTTCCGCCTTATTCAATTTGCGGCTTGCATAAGCGACTGGTTTAAGTTCCCCATCAGGTGAAGATGATCTTTGCAACAAAGCCCCTCCGAGTCCTACATTACTTGCATCGGTTCTTAAGACAAAGTCCTGTGTCAAATCAGGCAGTTTGAGAATAGGCTTGCTAGTGAGTTTTTCCTTTAACTCTTGGAACGCTAGTTCACATTGTGCAGTCCAAATAATTTTATCTGGAAGTCCCTTGCGAGTCAAATCAGTCAGAGGAGCACATATAGCGTTAAAATTCTTGATGTATTTCTGATAAAATCCGCATAACGACACGAATGATCGCACGTCCTTTTTTGTTTGCGGCCTAGGTGCTCTCTGCAGTTTTTCCAAATTCTTAGGATCAGGGGTCATATTACCCTGATATACCGTGTGTCCCAAGAATTCCAACTCTTTGCATCCAATACAACATTTTGTGGGCCTAGCAGTTAAGTTTGCCTCCCGAAGTCTATCAAACAACATCTCCAGAGCTTCAATGTGTTCTTCAAATGTCTCTGTGGCGACGAGAATATCATCCATGAAATTTGTGATACATGGGTTATTCAGGGGATCCAACAATTTGCGCATCATCCTTGAAAACACACTCGGAGCATTTTTCAGTCCGAATGGTAGCATATTGAATTCATAATGTCCATCCGAAGTGCTAAAAGCCAAATAAGGTCTCACTTCAGGCTTCACTGGGATCTGGTAATAGCCTTTACTAAGATCCACTTTTGAAAAATATTTTGCCTTGTTCAGTCTGGCAAATAACTGTTTTGTGTCTGGTAATGGATCCACTTGTCCTTCTGTGACAGCATTCAGTTTCCTGTAATCTATGCACAGTCTGTGTTCCCCAGACGGTTTTCTCAACAAAACGACACTAGAACTAAAAGATGATTCACTGTGCGAAATAATCCCCTCCTTCAACAAATACTCTATTTCTTCCTTCAATGCCTTCTCCTTCGCGAACGGAATAGAATAGGCTCTCATACAGATTGGGTTTGAGTCTACCAGTTTCATGTCATACTGTAGCAAATTTGTATGGCCTGGTTTATCTGTTAATACATCTGTATGTTCCTCCAGAACTTGTTGAACTCTCTCCCTCTGGTTTTTAGTCAGGTGCTTACTGACTTTTACCTGTGCTGCTGTTTCACAAGGATGTAATGGGTATTCATGTGAGGTGAGTGGTTCCTTTTGCATCTGGGTTGCAATAGCCAAGGTCAATAAAGGGGTGCTTTCCTGGAGTGGTCTGTCCAGATACTTCTTTAACAGGTTTACATGATAAACTTTTTCCTTCCCCTTTTTGTCAATTTTATAGTTTGTTCTAGACACCTTCTCTAGAACCGTATATGGACCTTGCCAACCAATTTGTAATTTATTCTGGCTTCCGGGTAGTAGAAGCAGCACCTTCTCTCCGACTGCCAGTTCCCTGTCCTTTGCCTTCCTATTAAAATATGCTGCATGTTTCTTCCTGGCTTGTTTCAACTTATCATTTGCCAGTTTCCATCCAGCTTTCAAACGAGTGGTCAGTTCGTTCACATATTGATACGATGAGGTAACAGTCTCTTCCGCCTTCTCATCTGTCCAGGTCCTTAATAAAGTTACATCTGGATCTTTAATTTATCATACGTATTTTTCCTGGAACTCATCAGGTCCCGTCCCTTAGAAGCTTTATAATGAGGACTTTTCTTCCTAGAATCATCACTCACAAATCGACCACTACCAATTTTTCTCTGGGGTTTGTCTCCCCACTTAAGATTGTTTATGAGAGATCTTCGCTCTCTTGTCTGTTCTTCCAGTTTATATAAGTCTGACCGAGGGATTGTCATCTTATCCTGGGTAAAATTTCTTCTTTGTACTCTTCGCATAGTGGCCATGTTAATCCATTCAAGTGAAGACTGGGTGTGAAAAGGGGGCTCCCATTCCACTTTGTCTACCCTAGTATAATTAGTTTTCCTTTCAGGCCTAAAGTTGCCCCGTGGCGTTTCTAGGTCCTGCACATATTTTCCCTTTGTGGGTGTTCCCTCATGAAATACGCCACATGCTTCTACAAAGTTTTCAACATCGACATTTACGTCGGGCCAATAGTATTTTCGAGCAATCTTTTGGCAGATGGTACCGACTTTCTCATGGTCACCATCTTTTCCAACATGTAAGCTCCTTATTAAGTTTGCCCTATATATCTTGGGAAGAACTAACTGTCCGTGACCAGTGGATCTAGTTCCTGTCTTCCTGTATAATAGTTTGTTCTTCATGAAATATTCCCCCTTGCTCGGAGGTGTGTGGCATTTGGGCAATTTTTTAAAACAGGGCTTGAGTGTCCTATCCTCAGCCTGCGCCTTCCTCATCTCCTCTGGATGAGCATTTATAGGTTCACCTTCTTCCTCCTTCTTCTGTGACCTGGTCTGCACTGTCGCCATGATCACAGGTTTCTCGGGATTCCCCAAGAAGACGTATCTACACCCCAATATCAGAGGGTAGATTGGTTCATCTATCACTGCTGCTCTGATTTCTCCTTCCACATAGCGAGTTTTCACCGTTATCCTTGCGATGGGAAGTGTCATGAGTGGTATGTCCTTAGTCGCCCCTTGTATTTCCACTGTTTCTGTGGTATACTGACTTGGGTCCACTAGGCTAGACTTCACAACTGAATCATAATCCAAACCTGTATCATAAAGGCACCTTATGGTGACCCCATTACAAATAACATCCTCACAAACTGGGGGGTGATAAGGTTCCTGTTGTCCCTTAGGATTAACCTTTAATCTTTGCGTCCCCGACTTCATTGCAGCAATGTTTGAAGGTTTCCTTCTACAAAATTCGGTGTTATGGTTATCCTTCTTGCACCATTTACACCATCTTTTTCCTTGGTTCAACGGTTTTCTTTCATTGAACTTTTGGTCATTGAACTGTGAGTTTCTGTCGCGATAGTCATTTCTTGGCCGCTCAAAGTTTGTCCTACCTTTATTTCCCTGCTCTCTAGTATCAAATTTATTAAATTGCTGTGGAGCTTTAAAATTGTCTATGTGCTTCTTCTTAGCACCACTTACCTCTGCCTGGGCTGCCTGATACCTCTCAGCAACATTTAAAATTTCCCCCAACTTCTCTGCACCTTGTTCCATGAGAAATTTTCTCATGTCTGGAGCCATGGACTCTCTCAATTGCTCAATCATGATCATTTCTTTAAGATCTTGGGTCTTCCCCAGAGCCGTCCATTTCTCCAAATAGGTTTCTAGTCTAGCAGAGAATTGGTGGTATGTCTCCCCAGACAACAGTTTGGCATTTCTAAATTTCTTACGATAAAATTCACCATTCTTCTCGTACCTTAATAACAAAGCCTGCTTTAACATGTCATAATTGTCTTGGTCTTCCCTGTTCATTTTAGCAAATACTTCATAAGAAGTACCTCTCAATCCCTGTGATAGCTTTAAACTCCACCTCTCTCTCTCTAACCCATATGTAGTAGCTAATAACTCAAAACGTCCTAGGTACCCCTCTATGTCATCGTCTTTCTCAACAAAATGGTCTAAATGAAACCCCATAGCTGAGTTTGAGGCTCCCAGACTAGGCGTAGCATCTGAGGCAAAAGGGCTGGCACCATTTTCAGGAGCCGGGCCTTGTAATTCCAGCTCCCTTAGTCGTAATTCGTGCTCCCTTTGCAACCTTCTATCTTCTGCCTCCCTTTCGGCAGTCAACCTTTTTTCTTCTGCCTCCCTTTGCTGTCGTTTTTCTTCTGCCTCAATCTGCAGCCTCTTAATTTCTCTATCAGCCTCAATTTGTAACCTCTTCTCTTCAGCTACCTTTCTATCTTCCCTTTCAATATATTTATCACATTCAGTCGTTACGTATTGAATTAAAATTTGACCATCCATTCCCATCTCCTTCGCGGTGAGCACAGCAGCTGATCTAAATTTTGCCAGCTCCGCCATACTTTTTAGACAATATAATAATATACAAGCTAAATCTCTAACCAGTAAATACACTAAGTACTTCTTATGACTATAGTCTAACTAATTCTAACTAACCAGTTAACTAATTAATTATTACTGGCTGTGAAGATTCACCAACTTTTATCTGCAGGGACAGTTTTAATTTTAAGGGAAATTTTACAATTTATTTTCCTACTTTTATTTCTCCCACCAGGAGATCCTAATATTACTGTTGGGCTAATTATCCCTGGACAAGACCCCAATATTGTAGTGGTGTTTGATGGTATTGTATGATGTTGATATTACTAAATGTAATTGTATGAGGCCAGCTGTGAAGGCTCCTGAGATAAAATGTAGTTGAGAATTGTCAGAAGGCCTTTCTTGCTACCACTACGACCTCACACTTAAATTTTTTTTTTTAATGAATGTGGCTACGTAAAGTGTCTAGGGTTATGATAGGTAGTGTGGTGTAATGGATTATAAATATACCCACAGATATTAACAAGACTAATAATATTAATAAAGGTTAAAATACACTGAACTAACTCACGTGTGTAAAATTTTTTGATATAAGTATATTACATTTATTTTGTTCTGTGTCAATTTTTTTAGGTTGACCAGAACTTAAAAGGATTTAGAAATTATGAAAAAATGCATGGAATATTATATCATAAATGCAATAGTGTACATATATATGTACTATACTAGTTAGTTTTATTAAAATGTTCTAGTAGCCATCTACTTGGGAGGATAGTACTGTTTGTGCTGTTGGGGTGGCCTCATCACACCTGTCTATATTGACTACACAGTGTCCAGAAAATGGTGGGAATCTTTATGGGGTTCTTAGTAACTAAAGGGCGTTGGTGAAAGTCCAGCAGACCAGAGGCTCACTCATCTGGTAGTTGTCGCTCTGGTGCTGAAATCAGGTGGTCCCACCTCTCCGTGCTGGCGGGCAATAATGGTGGTCTCTGTCACAAATACTGCACAGATACACTCGAGTAAAGTCACCAACTGAATAGGCCCTGCTTTGTTGACGACAGAAACTCGCAGCTCTGCAATCAAAGTATGGGCCATGTGTCAAAATCTATTCTCTACCCTCGTCTGGACACAACAGTGACACAACAACCACATCATACAGACAGGTCAGATCTCTCTGACCAAACAGCACATTTACCATGGTGGTTTTACATCAGATAGATCCTCCCAGACCATAGATCCTGAAAAATGTTTATTAGTTTTCGGCCCTAAAAGAGGATAGGTAATATGTATCATTATTCTCAACACTTGATCTGTCTTGCATAATCCTTGCTGGAGCTTATGTACATTGTTGGTCCCTAGACCCTGACTAGGGCGGGGGGTCTAGAGCAAATCCCTACTTGTTTGTAAGGCTAGATTTCGATATGGCAGTATCAAATCACTCGAACATGAAACAATATTCAAAATATATAAGGAAATAATTTCAATCTTACCAGATTATGAATAAATAACACAGAATTGCTAGCAAAACTCAGCTGAGCTGCTGGCTATAGTATGGCGTCCCTAAATTTATTTCACTTGCTTTCATATGGAATCACCACACTTTAAAATCTGTGTCTATCACTGAACAACTATTGAAGAATGGCCCTACTTTCGCGTCTGAGCGCTAATGATATGATTGTCTGTGGCCAATCACTGCCTAGGTTATTTGAATTTCAAATTTCCTACCATAAAGTCACTTCAGTCATGCTTCAGTCAAGTATGGATGTTTATCTGTTAGTCTGTCCGTCTCTACTTGTGTTTCTAAAAAAAATGTGCTTGATTTTTGAACCAACCTTTCTCTCCCCTCCAAAATTTTGTCGTTAAAAGTTATATTTAGACACAGCTACCGCTCAAAAACCCTCTCCTCCATACTAAGTAAATTTGAACACCTGCGTCCAAGGTCGTGTTTTTGTGTGCAAATTGCGACACTTTTTTATTCAACACAGTCTGTCGATGATGTGAACTACACTGTCTTTTGTCATTATCTTCAATATTATCTATCCGTTTGTAAAATTAAGACCATCTTAGTTCACTGCTCAGAATAGGCCATCCGGCCAGCTAATTTTTATATTCCTAACATTAATATTAAGAAAAAATTACTTTTTAATTTTTGTAATATTCCTAACATCTGCGTTGTACCGCTCCATTCAAATCAAAAGCTTGGTATCGCAAAAGCGTCCAATAAATGACTGTGGCGTAACATATCCAGGGTCCCTTCTGTGGAGTTGCTTACTTTTTATGTCAACTTGAGAAACGTGACTTTTCTCCGTTTCCCCCCCAATTGCGTCTCCTTAGCCTTTCCAGTCATATTTTTTTTCTTTTTTTTGATCCGCCGTTCCCCTCCTGTCTAGCAAGTCAATTATTATGGAGGATGATGACCCGCGGTCTAGGCGATCATGTACATCAGCAGCCTACGCATTATGTTTTTATCCTTAAATGTTATCTTTGGAGGGATTTTACCGTTGTATCTCTGTCAATTTCACTACAATCCTAGAGCAGAGACTCCGACGCCTAGCTGAGCCACAATTGGATGAGGTCCAGTGCGGATTCCGAGCAAACCGAAGTACTCAAGACCTAATCTTCACACTCAGACAGCTGAGTGAAAAGGCCCTTGAGTATAAGAGTGAGATCCATCTTTGTTTCATAGACCTGGAAAAGGCGTTTGACAGGGTCCCCTGGAGCAAACTTTGGGACTGTTTGGCAAGGAAGAATATTCCAGCACCTCTGATTCATGCTATACAGAGCTTCTACAAGTCTTGCAGAAATTATGTGAGGACAGCAAACCATAAGTCAGAAGAGTTCAGGACCACCACCGGTGTAAGACAAGGTGATATCCCATCACCTTACCTCTTCATACTCCTTATGGACGATGTCATCAAGGCATGTAAGGAGAGAACAAGAAAGTATTCAGTGGGGTACTGGAAGATGAGACAGGTCTATATTTCGGAGCTGGCATTTGCTGATGATGTTGCCCTGATTGCTAAATCAGAGGCACATCTCCAATCCAACCTGCAAGTCTGGAAGGAAGAGCTGGAGAAGAGAGGGATGGTCATAAGCAGCTCTAAAACAAAATCCATGGTGATATCACGAGAAGAAAGAAAACATCAGATTAAGTTGGGAGAACAGGTCCTGGAGCAGGTCGACCACTTTAAATATCTCGGAGCTATTATAGACCGAAAGGGAGGCATCAAAGAAGAGTTGGCCACTCGAAAAGCAGCGGCTGGGAGACTTCTTCAGGCCATAAATCGTGGATTCCTCAGCAAGAAAGAGGTTGGTAAGAAAACGAAGATGGCTGTATACCGCTCCACCTATGTCCCAGTCTTGACATATGGATGCGAGTCGTGGGCAATGACTACAACCCACAAAAGCCAGATCCAAACCTCAGAAATGAGGTATCTGAGGAAAGTGGTTGAAGTAACAAGAAGAGACATGGTCCGCAACCAGACGATCCGTCAAGGCCTAAATTCCCATCCGCTGCAGACCCAAATATAACAGTCCCAACTAAGATGGTTTGGCCATGTCTGCAGAATGGGAGAAGATCGGCTACCACGACAAGCATGGGAAACAAAGAGCCAGGGATCCAGACCTCCAGGACGACCCAGAGTCCGCTGGGAGGACAACATTAGACAATCTTTGAAGGACCGAGGACTAGAATGGAACCAGGCCAGGAAGAAGACAGCTGATAGAATGGTCTGGCGCTCTCTCTTCCAAACCTCTACACCTCACGGTAGAAGGGGAACGACTAAGTAAGTAAGTAAGATAACTTAGCTCAATGAAGTCTTACGCGTTTTTCTGATCTTCATCATAAGGATGTCTACTTAAAAAGTCTGCACTTACGTTCCGAGGGCCGGGAATATATTCTATCAGAAATGAGTATGGCTGCAATAATAAAGACCATCTCAATAATCTGGAATTTTCATGCTTGGCCTGTGACAGGAATACGAGTTGTGAATGATCCGTTTGGACCACAAATGTCCTGCCATATAAGCAACTGGGTTCAATTCTCCATCTTGTGAGGAGGACCTTTGCAACAATATAGTGCCTAGGCCCACATTGCTTGCGTCACTTCTCACGATAAATTATTGATTCAAGTCAGGCAATTGCAATACTGGCCTGCTTGTAAGTTTCTCTTTTAACTCCTGGTAAGCCAATTCACACTGTGCTGACCAATTTATTGTATCAGGTTGACCTTTGCGAGTTAAATCTGTCAGAGGAGCACATATAGAGTTAAAATGTTTGATGTACTTTTGGTAGAAACCACACAAGGACACAAAAGATCGCACATCTTTCTTTGTTTGTGGTCTAGGTGCTCTTTTCAATTTCTCCAGATTCTTGGGATCAAGGGTCATACTACCCTGATGTACAGTATGTCCCAAGAATTCCAACTCTTTACAACCAATACAACATTTTGTTCGCCTAGCGGTTAAGTTAGCCTCTCTGAGTCTATCAAACAGCATATTCAAAGAGGTAACGTGTTCCTCAAATGTTTCCGTTGCAATGAGGATATCGTCCATAAAATTCGAAATACGTGGATTTTTCAGGGGATCCAATAATTTTCGCATCATCTTTGAAAACACACTCGGGGCATTTTTCAACCCAAACGGTAACATGTTGAACTCATAATGACCTTCCGAGGTGCTAAAGGCTAAATAAGGTCGAACCTCAGGCTTTACTGGAATTTGGTAATAGCCTTTGCTAAGATCCACCTTAGAAAAATATTTTGCCTTGTTCAGCCTGGCAAATAGTTGAGTAGTATCAGGTAAAGGATCCACCTGACCTTCTGTGACAGCATTTAGTTTCCTGTAATCTATGCACAGTCTATGTTCTCCCGATGGTTTCCGCAACAAAACCACACAGGAACTATGAGGAGACTCACTGTGAGAAATAATCCCTTCTTGTAACAAATAATCAATCTCCTCTTTCAAAGCTTTTTCCTTAGCGAAAGGAATAGAATAGGGCCTCATACAGATAGGTGCTGGGTCTAGTAGTTTCATATCATATTCCAACAAATTTGTGTGCCCCGGTTTATCCGTTAACACATATGTATGTTTCTCAAGGACCTGTTGAACCTTCTCCTTCTGTCCTTTTGTCAGGTGATTACTGATCTTCGCCTGTGCAAACGTTTCACTGGTTTTCAGTGGATATTCAAATGATGGGAGAGGGTCATTTTTCATTTCGGTTGCGATAGACAAAGCCAATAGGTGTGTTCCTTCCTGGATTTGTCTGTCCAGATATTTCTTCAAAAGGTTCACATGATAGACTTTTTCCTTTCCCTTTTTGTCTATCTTATAATTTGTTCTGGATACCTTTTCCAAAACTGTATATGGCCCTTGCCATCCGATCTGAAGTTTATTGTTGCTGCCTGGCAATAGAAGAAGCACTTTCTCCCCTACAGCAAGTTCTCTATCCTTCGCTTTCTTATTATAATAAGCAGCATGCTTTTTCCTGGCTTGTCTCAAATTATCATTTTCCAGTTTCCAACTAGTTTTTAAACGAGTGGTCAGTTCGTTCACATATTGATAAGATGAGGTAACAGTCTCCTCTGCCTTCTTATCTGTCCAGGTCCTTAACAAAGCTTCTAAAGGACCTTTTATTGGCCTCCCAAATAACAGGGTTGCGGGTGCCATTCCGGTTGAGTTATGGGGAACTTCCCGGTACGCAAACAACGCGGCGGGCAAGTATTGGTCCCACGTATCAGGTTTCTCATGTGCCAGCTTTCTCAGGATAGAAATGAGAGTCCCATTGAACCTCTCTACCTGGCCGTTCCCTTGGGGGTGATACGGACTACAATGAAAGTGCTTGGCTTGGAACAACCTGAAAACCTCTTCTGTTAGTTTCCCCTTGAACTGAGAGCCATTATCAGTCAAGATTTGATGCGGGAATCCTAACCTTGTGAATATCGTAAGTAATGCCTCTGCCACATGTTTCGAATCGATTGATGACAGGGCTACCGCCTCTCCCCACATAGAACAAGTGTCTACCAGAGTAAGGATGTAACTGTTCCTCCTCTTGGTCCGAGTGAGAGGTCCCACAATATGCACTGCAATTCTCTCAAAAGGGGTTCCCACTATGGGCATTTCCCCTAGAGTTGCTGGAGCAGTCCAATGCTTTGGAGCTACTCTCTGGCATTCGGGACAGGATTTTACATATCTCTTTATGTCTTCCGTTATCCCTGGCCAGAAATAATGACACGCTATACGCTGTCCTGTTGCACTAATCCCCATGTGACCACTGAAGGGGATAGTATGACCTAACTCCATCACTTTTTCTCGATATGAACTGGGAAGGACCAGCTGTCCGTGACCAGCTGAACCAGTGCCGGCCTTCCTATATAACAATTTATTCTTCATATAGAATTCTCCTTTATTAGGAGGAGTATGGCTTTTTGGGAGTTTCTTATAGCACGGCTTCAGTGACCTATCTTCAGCCTGTGCCTTCTTCATCTCCTCTGGATGAGTATTTATAGGTTCATCTTCTTCCTTTCTGTATTGTGATCGGGTCTGGACTGCTGCCAAGACCACAGGTCTCTTGGGATTCCCCAAGTAGACACAACGACACCCCAATATCAGAGGGTAGATGGGTGCGTCTATCACTGCTGCTCTGATTATCCCTTCCACATAGCGAGTTTTCACTGTTATCCTTGCAATGGGAAGTTTCATGAGTGGTAGGTCCTTGGTCGCCCCTTGTATCTCCACTGTTTCTGTGGTATACTGATCTGGATTCACCAAACGCGCGCTCACGACAGCATTAAAATCTAGACCTGTATCATAAAGACACCTAATGGTGACCTCATTGCATACAACATCCTCACAAACTGGGGGGGGGGGGGTGGTAAGGTTCCTGCTGTCCAGCAGGTTTGTCCTTTACTTCCTGGTTCCCCCTTCTCATAGCAGCACATCCAGAAGGTTTACTTTTACAGAATTCGGTGTTATGGTTGTCCTTCCTACAATGTTTACACCACCTCTTTCCTTAGTTTAAAGGTTTTCTTTCATCATTCTTTCTGTCATTGAAATGTGAGGTTTTATTTTTAAAATCATTCCGAGGCTTATCAAAGTTCTGCTTACTTCTGTTATCAAATTTATTATAATTTTGAGGAGCCTTATACTGATCTACTGGTTTCTTCTTGATACCAGCTACCTCTACCTAGGCTGCCTGATACCTTTCAGCGACATTTATGATCTCCCCCAGCCTCTCCGCACACTGTTCCCTGAGAAACTTTCTCATGTCTGGAGCCATGGACTCTCTCATCTGTTCAATGAGTATCATCTCTTTTGAGATCTTGGGTTTTCCTCCAAAGAAGCCCATTTCTCCATATACGTTTCCAACCGGGTGGAAACTGGTGATAGGTCTCACCCGAGAGTAGCCTGGCATTCCTAAATTTCTTTCTATAAAACTCTCCGTTCTTTTCGTATCTTAACAGAAGAGCCTGCTTCAACATGTCATAGTTGTCTTGGTCATCCCTGCTCATTTTGGAAAACACTTCATAAGCTGTTCCCCGAAGACCCTGAGACAACTTTACACCCCATTTTTCTCTTTCTAACCCATAAGTAGTAGCTAATATTTCGTATCTGCTTAAATACGACTCAATGTCATCATCCTTTTCCACAAAGTAATCTAAATGGAACCCCATGGCTGATGAGGAGGCCCCCTGGCTTGCAGCTGAGTCGGAAGTGGGGAGGCTAGTTCCATTTTCAGGAGCATGGCCTTGCAGCTCTAACTCCCTTAGTTGTATCTCATGTTCTCATTGTAATCTTTTATCTTCCCTTTCCGCCTCCCTCTGTAGACGTTTTTTCCTCCTTCTCAGCCTCCAGTTTCTTTGCCTCAGCCTCAAGTTTCTTTGCCTCAGCCTCCAGTTTCTTCTCCTCCAACTGCAGCCTCTTAATCTTAGCCTCCCTATCAGCCTCTAATTTCTTAGTTTCCCTAGCATCTTCTAATTGCATTTTCCTTTCCTCAGCTAACCTATGTTCTTCCCTAGTAATAAATTTATCACATTCTGAGGTGACATAGTCAATTAAGATTTGACCCTCCATATTCATTTTTTTTTTGGCAGTCTGAACAGCCGCAGATCGAAACTTGGCCAGATCTGCCATTCTGATGAATACAAAATGTTCTAACAAAGTTTCTAAATAAGTATAAATTTATCTAATTAATTCTAGGTTCTGACAGTTTCTTGACTTCCCAAATCTTGGGCAATAATGATTATGGGGATTCCCTGGGACAATAGAATGTTGTTTATGCTAAGACCCAGACCCCAATGTATGTAGTACTAGGAGAAATTCAAATGCCCGGACAAGCCTACCAATTTATGTAGCAAAGTTAGATTTTGCTGGGGAGGTTATGATGGTATCCTAAAAGAATGAAATCCGTGTATGTATTAACCGTGTGAGGTCAAGCACATGTAGGCCCCTGACTCTATAAATGATGATGATGAATTATGTGCAGGGAACCTAACGCTACCTCCCTAGATCTCACACGGTCACTATTTTGGCTCTAGTGTCTGGTGTATGATGTACCTAGTGTCTAGGGGAGAAATGAAATGATGGTACACAACACAAAAACACGTTAAGTTTCTATGAGGAAGTGAATAAAAACCTGTGGTTAAGTTTTTCTTTAAATTTGATATTTTTTGTAAAATTTATTTTGCCTGTCCAGTCATATCTTTTGGACAGGTCATTGAAAATGAGGACAAGATAGTTTACAGAAAAAAAAATCAACCAAAATTGTGTGGACAATCTGCCCAATAACTACAAAGTTAATATATGTCTTTCCTGTTGGAATGTTCACAGCTTACAATTTATTCATCTAAGAGGGAGAGTCACTGTGTATGAGGGGCTGTATTATCATCATACCCCATCAACTTCCTGAGTATGATTTGAAATACCAGTGTTTATTTAAAACGAAACTGTCAGATATATCCAGCTGGCAACAGGAAATAAAACCTCACAAATCAAGAAATATAAACAAATGACGCTGACTTGCAAAGAAATGGCCTCAGTTTCTTCTGAACTGTCCAGACTGTGAATACTTATTTAGTTATTTAATTTTAAATTTATCACAGCTGTTCTCAGCGTATCTGAATGAAAAATTTAGTTCAACTGGCAATGAATAATGAAAGCTTCTTGCTAATATTTAGTAGCACTGGCCAATCGAAAGCTTGCGACTACCAGAATTCAAATGCAGTGTTTGAAAAACAAAAACAATTCCAAACATACTCTGCGTCTGGTAGTCGATTGGCCAGTCTGCTTTAGTTATGCCAATACAAAAAGATGTTTCGTTTTAGATTACATTTTCCTACCGCTCCCCTTTTCCCTCCTATACTCTTGTTACCCAAGCGAATTTGAATTTACCTCAATGCCTCCCTTCTAAGCCGGTGTCCCCACTAACGTTATGAAAAACAAGCAGGAACAACAGTCTGTCTGGTCGTGCGTCCGTAGACATTTTGTATTTTCCCAATAACTTGGCTATTACTTGGACTATCATATTATTTAAAACACATTCTTGCTCAGTGGACTCTAAGCTATACTACCATATGATTTTTATGGTCAGATTCATATTGGTTTAGATTTTCAATTTTTGTCATAGTCAATCGTCAAATAAATATTTTACACAAGACCGCCATCTTTCCCTCTCTTTCATCTCGCCAGCATGTATTTTCAAATAACTAACTTGTTTTTTGTGACGTCAGAAACATTACCGCGAGGAGGCAATAAAATTGTCTGCGTGTTTGCCTCTGTTGGCTTTGCTCCAGCGTGTATATATGCATGGCAGAATGTGTCAAGCGAAGCGGGGTGTTGGCGTGGCGGGTTAAGAATTGGCGTTAATAATTTGTATTGTATCATGTAACACTACCAAAAAATGTAAGGATTACTACTAAATTTTTGCGTTAAAGTTGACAGAATACGTTAATTCAGATAGCAGTTTGGCGGCATACTTCCGCAAAATCGTTAATTATAAGTCTTGGCTGCAGTGTGTATGCAGCAGATCTGGCAAAATGTTAAATGTTGGTAGTACGTTTTCGAAACCGAAACTAAAACGCGTGTTAGATTTTTACCGTGGGATCGTTCTATAGGCTTTAGCACTGCACAAAATTCAGCGCTATGCTGGCGTGTGAGAGGATCACCGTCAGACACAATAGGGCGGGTTTATTTATTATCATTTTATGACTAAAATCTTACTGAAATGAGCGATTATTCTCGCAGATTTTACTACAGTTGTCATGCAGCAATGTTCTACATGAGAGGAGGGTAATGGGGGAATAGGCGCCTACCATAATCAGACGCTTCTTTGCAATTGGTTTGGAATTTGAGATGCTAAGATAGACTGCTCCTGATGGGACTTCTCCTCAAAGTAGCAATCTGGGTGCGTAGGAGGAAAATTTTTCTTATATGCTACAGCGTTGTAAGACTACTTCATTGACTTCCAAATTTTCTAGGCAGCCAGGAACACGGAATTTTAGGGCCCAAATATAGGACAGGCCACAGAAGTGGACGTGAATTCTAAGATTAAAAAAGGGTAACCCAAGAGACTTCACTTTGCACCTTACGTTCTAGGATCCAACTTCAAGTGCCCTCAGACAACTAACACATCTGAAAGGTACGGCATGTTAAATAGTTGTCCGACATTATTCTGACGTTTCCTCTGCAAAAAGTCTGTGCTTGCCGGAAAAGAACTCGGGATAAGTTGTAATATGTACATTTTAACATTTTTTATTTTGTATTTTGACATTTATATTTTGATTGTGGATGTACAGTGGCATAATGAGGCTGGCAACTTCATCACTGCAAATAATGTCACACATAAACCACTAATGCAATAGCAGAGGTGACCCTAGGCTCCATAGAGAGCACGGAGTGAAAGATGACTTTATGGGGTACATATATATTATCAAGCACTTTAGTAAATTTCATATGTATATGTATATGTATATATATATATATATATATATATATATATATATATATATATATATATATATATATATATATATATATATATATATATATATACTTGTAGATATATATCATCATCATGTAGCATGTCCTTTGCAGTACGTCGCTCTCATCACAGCCCGCCTGAAAGACTCTCGATCTCTAGCCAGCCCTCCTGCCTACTCCATTGTCATGTTCAAGGTGTCTTCAATGTCCTGTGTCCACCGTCGTCTTGGTCGGCCCCTGCCTCGCCTTCCAGGTACCATATCCTCCATCACTGCTCTCTCTGAGCCACTATGACGTTTAATGTGGCCAAAATATTTCAGTTTCCGGGACATGATATTGTTTATGAGCCAGTTTTCCTCGATGTTCAGGTCGTCTTGATATATATATATATATATATATATATATATATATATATATATATATATATATATATATATATATATATATATATATATATATATATATATATATATATATATATATATATATATATATATATATAACATATATTTCAATTGTCGTTTTCCGCTGTCCAAAAGCACTTTCAGCCGACTCACTGGGGTTAAAATAAACGCCCAGGGAGGATTAAAAAGTCTGAGGAAGATGAACTGGTGGATGGAAGCGTAGATCACCCGATGACTATGTCAGGAGACCTGTAGTGTTCCACTCACTCACCGACTGTTTTCTTTTGTCTATTATTTTATTCCTCTCCATACTCCTCTCTAAAGCTAGTAATGAAAACCATTTCTCTTCGGGTCATTTTCATTTTCATATAATGAGAAAACTCTCCTCTACAAGTTTCTATTAAATTGTTCTTGCTTCCTGCGATTTCTCACGGCTCAGGGCCAATAAATTATTCCCTTGTCCAGTGGAAGTCATTTCACTTGGAATGTGAACCCCAGTGCTACGATCCAGTCCGGAAGTAGACCCTTTTGTATCACTAACTGGATGCGCGTAAATCAAGGGGAATGAACTCTGCCCTACAGCTGCACGGTAAAAGCTCGGACCAGTTTAAAAATGAAGGAATTTTATCACCCTGCCACCAAGTCCCACACACAAACTTGTGTGTGTGTGTGAGAGTGCAGGTGGAACGATGCCACCAACAGGTCACCGACCCCTGTACCGGGAGAGGTCATCAGGAAATCGTTGTTGGGAATGTTTAAGGCATTCAATCGGTATCTGTCCAGCAAGTAACCTGCTACGGACCTCAACCGAGGCTAGCTTATGGTTACCAAATCCGTAGTGAATCCTTTTGCGAGTAAGTGATCTATATAGATATTTTAAATGAATTTTCATTTCAGTGACAATATTTGTTGTTTGCATATTTACATGTTACTCAGCCATTTCTAAGGTATGAGTTCACTGAAGTTATAATTAATCACTGATCTTCTTCTCACATCATGGCAGAAATAAGACAGAGTTAAATAGTTCATGTATAATTTTATTGTTACTTTGGAATTTGTATTACAGAACTAAGCAGAACAGAAAGTATCATAGTGGTCCTTGTACTTTCTATGCTTTATATGTTCCATTGTTCTTTGTTAATACTACAAACTTGATAAGTGTCTTCTCAACCACATTTCTTATCTCTTTGTCTCATATTTGACATTAGTGTTTTCATCATGGAATATTCTTTATAAGTTTTTAATGCACTTCTATGCATATACCATGTTTGATGATTGAAGAACTATTCTATTATCAGTTATATGACTGATATTTTTGACAAGAACCAGAACTTTAAGCATGTTTACAATTATTTAGCTATATTTAATGAATTTACCACTTGACTGACAAAATGTAAGCTAGCGGTTCTCAAGCCCTTGAGATGATGACTACCCTCAAAATGATTTACTGCTCAAGTGGGAAAAAGGTAAATCAGTGGTTCTCAGACCTTGGCAGCCATGACCCACAAAAGGTTTTACTACAGCATGGGAAACTATATCCCAGTGGTTCTCAAACCATTGGTGACAATGACCCCAAATTGAATATACTGCTGTATGGGCACAATGTGAACCAGTGGTACTCAAATATTTGATGACCACAGTCCCAGACATAACAGTTTGTGAAACTAGTTGCCCACATATGGAAAATCACTGACTGCCAGATCTAGGTTGAGATCACCAGATGCGCTTATAATGTCAGTTAAGTAAGAGTACTTCATATATACTATATAAACACTTTGTTATTGAATGTTAACTATGATTGGTTTAATTTGATTTCTGATGGACGCTTATCGACCATCAGACATAGGAGATGATTGCTCTTGAAAAACCACTGATGGGACTTCAATTGGTTAATCCTTCAGTCCCACCAGGTTACGGGTCGAGGGTACAAACCAGGTTACTAGTCAACGGTACTAAAGGTTACTCCTACCAACCATACCCTATCAACCAGGTTAGCCTACCAACCATACCCTACTAACCAGGTAACCCATACCATACCAACCATCCCATACCAGAGGACAACTCTAGACTGTCATACGAGGTGACTTTAAACCTATAGTCCAGTAAGCAGAAGAGGTATTCAGCAGGGCTGACTTACTTCATCCGTGTTTGTGATGTGCACTGAGTCCAGGGAAGCAAACTCTGCCACCCTCTGAAACCAGTGAACTGTATTACTCCAAGTGCTGGGGCACACCAAACCAAGAGATTAAGAACACCAATCATCTCAGCAGCTACTACAGTCCTTGAGGAGATGAGTATAACACCTACTGTAGCCGGGGCAGGTGTTCCTTAGGACTGGAACGGCACCATATTACATCATGTGGCAGTGCCGGTATATGCAGTATTTTCAGTTTACTTTACAGAGAGCAGATGTTTAACTGGCCTAATCACCAGAGATTTAGATTTCTCTCTTAAATTTGTGTTACCAGGTTCGATTTTCTTCTCTTAGGTGTTTATGTAGCGAATTTAATTGAAATGGATAGATTTCTTATCTAGATCTCAAAACTGTAGTAATTCACCTTTTCAACAGCGTTCGATTTCATGCAAAACTTTTAATATCTTTCAGCATGAAACTTAAAATTTCAACAAAGTCTGGAATTCAGAACATTTTTACAATAATAAGGATAATAAAAGTCTATCATCTCATCAGATGCTTTCATCGATGCAAAAATCCCTTTTTGCATCCTTGTCTCGTAGGCCTACTCAATTGTCAAATATGGCGAACCTTCTCATTCCACCGTGTTCCTTCTTTTAAGTTACAGTCTTATTTTAGGTTCGACGACATTTACCCATCTCCTCAGATTTGTCCTTGATTTCTTTATAATCATAAGCATTCCTTGAGTTAAATGCTTTCCAACACAAGAATATTTTCTACTCTACTCTACATGGTTTGAGGTGTAAGACTATGTTTTTGCAAATTGACTCAAATCCTCGAACCTAGTTCTGCTGCGACTAGGGTTGGGAGCTCTATTCAAAATACATATTTAACGATTGTCACTACTTACGCCAGTAAGAAAATTATAACCACTCAATGTCCTGAAATACACATTTTATAAGAAATGTTGAAGTTTGATTTTCTCAAACTAAGAAATATGTAGAGCTGGACCAGATACGACCTCTTGAGTTGCGCTCTTTCATTCTACTCTAAAAAATGGCGTCGTTGTTCCACTTTCCCCGGGGTAAATCTGAGCTATCCGATTGGTCAGGGGAAATCACCCAATTATTAGAAATGGCGTGTAGAAGCGACTCTACCCTAAATATGTGACACTATTTATTATTTTCTGTTTCTCATAAAATATAAAATTATGGGGTGGTCTGTGCTTCCTCTGTCTTGTAAGAATATAGTCTGTTTCCAAAGGAACAACTATGTACACGGCCACATATAGATCCCGGGGCTCCGCAAATGTATCCCGTAGGGAGACATTTGAGTACTATCAATAACAAAAATCCATCCCCAAAAATTTCTAAGTTCAAAAAAAATTTTTCAGAAAAATTTAAAGTTCAAAAATTTTTCTAAGTCCAAAAATATTTCCAAAAAATTTAATCTAATTCCTATACTGGGGTCCTATGTCTATATGAGGTCGTCTGCTATGTAAAAAAAAAAAAACTAGTAGTGGACATCAACTTCAAAAAGTGTAACTTATTCATCACATCATAATATTTTTCACCAAATTTACAAATTGGCAACACTGCCCAACAAAATCTGCAAAACACTCATAAGGTCATCACTAAAAAATTTGTGACGAGTGGCAACACTGGGGAATGAACAATAAACTATCTTATTTGCAGAACTTGGCTGGATTATCATAATCTATTACATTTCATTCAAAAATATAGTTGATTACCTTCTCTTGGATATGGTGGGGGGGGGTGTTATCTCTTTTCTGTACTGTTATTTGCTCCATATTAAAAGCCTGCAAGTACTAAAAAAAAATCTTTTTTTTTTTTCTGGCGTACTTATTTATTCTATTTCCCAAGTACTCAGCAATATTCCAAGAAATGTCCAAAATCTCTAATTCCTATGGTAATGGCAATCCACTTTCATAAAATAGCCAATGTTCTCATGGGTACTCATCATGTTCTCTTTTTTTTTTTTCAGTGAATGAGCCACTTGCTCATTATTACATGTAGAAAACATCTCTAGACATAATATGCATATTTATCAGACGATAATACAACTAGCATCATTTTTATAAGTAATCATTTTTCACAATAAAAGCATTGAAACCTCATGGCTTATCCTTATTTATCTATCTGAATGTTTCCTTGTTATAGACATTTTCCAAATGGTAAGTGTATAAATTCGTTCTAAGTCCGTCACTGTAGAAAAAATGTTCTATTTTACATTCCTTTTTTTTTTTTTTTTTTTAAACTATGTGATGTTTGTCTCTAATATCCGTACGTCTGGTGGTGATCCTGTCCATTAGTCAGTTATTTCTAATCATTCCTTCTTTTCTGTCAATACAGGATTTTTTTTATTTTTGTGAACTCTTCCCTAGAAATATTATTCTATATATATATTTATTCTTCAAAGATCTTCTTTGACTTACCATACATCAATTTTCAAACATCAAATTATTCAGCAACCAACAGACGAATGTGTTACTATCATATTATGAAATATAAGGGAAAAGAAAAATATAGTTTCCAAATCATCATGAATTTTCTACATTGGGTTCCGTATTACTTTATTTTCTCTTTTAAGACAACTGCTTATACTCTTGACAATATGTATCCATGTTGTCACTCTCGAGGCATCCTTGTATACAATTTATATTTGTCTCCTTTTTTTTTTTTTTCATAACACCAATGTATCATTTATGGTGTTCCAATATCATTGTATCTATTCTAGTCCTCCTGTTATCTTGAGAATTCATCCTTAGTAACTCCCTATGTACCTTATCTAGCAATACCTTTATGCAAAACACATCAAACAATTATTTATGGAACTATCAACTGAGATGTAAGAACTTTTGACAATATGAGATGAAAAAAAAATTTTGGGGTCATCACTCAAAAAAAAAATGTGACATAGAAAGGAAGAAAATAATCAATTGATCGTGAGGAATCTACAATATTCTCGTAAGACAAAGTTCCTGGCACTCTGACTACTATTTATCCATATTATTTCTGGTTATCCTTGCATACAGTGTACCATTTCCATTTTCTTTATAAGTCCAATTCCTCGCTCATGGTGCTCCAATATTTAAAATGTGGATCCTTCCTATTCCTCTTATTCTGTACTGGAAATATATCCTTATTAATTGTCCATGTACTATATTTGCGAATATTTATCATCAATATATATCAACTAATCATTATAGAACTATTAACATAAATGTCTAGACTTTACTAAAAACATGAACAAAAACATGTCTTTTTACATATGTGCAAAATTTCGACACCAACTCTGCCTTCGCTGGTCGAGGGTTAGTCAGAGTTATGTGGTGCCTGTAACATCCGCTGACTACAGCCAGATGGGTGACTTATGGTACTTATAATTCAAAAATCTCATCCGTCAGTTATCTTAAGTGTGGGGCGGGGTCTATTTCATGGTGTCCTTGACCAAGTTTGCTGCATTTCTAATCTAGATATTCTTTTTTTTTTTTCATAGTATCTCCATGATATATCTGTGACATGTCTGTCCTTGGGATAACATTATTTTTTTTTTTTTTTTCCAATATCCTCGGGGTGAGCAAATCTCAGTGTGTCCACTTTCATCAATCATTTATTTAGTTTCTCTCCTGTAATTCGGGGTATGTTATGAGTATTTTAAATTGTCAATTTATTCCAACTATCTTACAACATTCTGTAATTCGTGATAAGGAATAGTCATTTGTTATACAACAATGTTCATATTACAAAGGCAATAAGCAAAAATCAAAGAGATATCTTCTCCAAAATGCGGATGCATCTCTATTTCCTTTACCTCTGGGCGTAGCAATTATTCAGTCATTATTTTTTTTTCTCCATTATTTAATCTCTATTTTGTGTCCTTAGTACCTGTGGTTCCATGGGATTATCATAATTCATTTGTGTCTCTTGTCTACTGATAATCCTTCAATAATGACTTCAAATATGGTCCTCATATGTGCAACAATCATCTGCTCTGATTTGTTCCATGGTATTCATCAAATATTCTATTATATATCCTTGTCTTATCTCGTAACCACGAAAGACTAAGATTATTCCTCCTCCAATGTTAATGTGGGGGATTTTGTGCATAAACATTACAACAAAATCTCAGCTGTGACAACATAAAGTTTCACCTTAATATAAAATGTCATCTTCATCATACATAACCTGTTGCTTCTTCATCTCATGTGTCATTAGTGGTTATCATGCGGTAATGGGGTATTTCATTTGCTAGGTCAGCATGTGCAAATGCTATTTCTTTAACATGGGCAAAGGCATCATCAACAAAATAGGTGCAATTTGTTCAATCTGGGGTTAGCATATACTAATGCTCTCAAGGGATTGTTCATTTGCAGAAAATCAGCATGCACAAATGTCATTGGGGTACTTGTGATATCAACAAAATATTGTTGGAATATCAGGGATCAAGCTGATGGGGGTATGAGTGGCATAGGGTGATTTATTTATTTTCTTCTTCATCTGCTACCCTCAGGGCAGTCAATGTTTTACAATATTGTCTTATCATCATCAAAATGTGTGTGGGTGGCATATAAACATATAGCATCTTATATAAAAAAAACATTCTAATTGTTTTTTTTTTTCTTTTATGTCTTTTCTCTGTTTGTATCACAAGTACTAAAAGAATGATAAAAAATCAATTCACTAAACACTAGATATTCTAATAGTAAATCCTAACCAATAGGGTTGCAAGTAATAGTTTAGGTTAGAATAGAAGGAATGTTTTAGCAGTGTCTGTTGTCAATAAGTGGCGAGGAAAGGGTACATCAAGGATCTCCTGATTACAACATGATTGTAATTCCAAGGAATGAATATGATTGGGATTTTAAAAAATCACAAGTCTAGAATGTCGTCTCAATATAGTGGAAAGGAAAAATAGTAAGTTAAAGATGTTGTAACAGTGGGGTGAAGGAAATCTTATTATAGAGGGTCAAGGTTGGGATATGGAATCTCTTTAGGAGAATGTTTAAAATTCTTGACAGTACTAATATACATCTGGGTCTAAAATAATAATGTACATTTGAAAATAAATAATCCTGTGGAGAAAAATAGCATAACCTACAATACTAGTTTTGGGTATGAATTATGTGCTGTTAAGAGATGTCATAGTAGGAACAGTATGATTGATCAAGGTGGCAGATATCAAGGAGTTTAGCATAATATAGATCAAAGAAATATTAGTATGAGGTAAGAAAAAAAAAAACTACTGGTGTAAAGTGTCTGCATGAAAATGCTGGTGAATGGAGCGTGGAATATGATCAGTTACAAAAGTGGAGATGAATGTTACAACAGAATAGTGTGACACATGTGTTATAGGTAAAGTTGTGTAGCATTCTAAATATTAAGAAAATGTATGTAACTAAATAAGGGTGTCTGTAAACTCGTAACACCGTGTGTTATCAATTGTTTTAACATTTTTATTTCACAATTATGCTATCTAAAGAAAATCCTCCGTGTGCTGGTCTTGATTTCTTTCTGGGCATCAGTATTCTAAGGCTGGAAAAAATAACTTTCTCAGTGAGGCTTTGACATCTTAGTCTGTAAGCAAGTCATTTGAACTGTCAAAAACTGAAAATAGAGTACATGGGGAGAGTTAGTACATTGTTAAAAAGGTTTGTTCACATATGCGTTGACCGTGTTCGGATTTGCGAACATATAACACCTGGGCGCGTTTTTCAGAACAGCTTCGCTAGTTCCTTCACCATCTCTAACCTTGCAATGTCCCGACTGCTTAGGCGAGCATCATACTGAGTAGCAGTGGTGACGGGTGTGATAGGCGACGACACTGCATTTGCTGATTGTTGGGACACTGAGGACATTGACGAATGCGGTCGGTGATGGCTTAACCATCAATTTGATTCGGTTGATGGTTTTACTGTAGTTAGGGTTTGTATGGCTGGAAAATCTGTTGGTTTTGAGGCAGGTATATGTTTCGCCTTGATTTTTCTTTCTGACCTGGTATGTGCCTGAACGTTAGCACTGGTTACAATGGGCCAGTAATTTGCTACCACTGTTGTTTTTTTACTAGATGAGATGAGGCTTTTTGACTTCTCGGCTTTGGTTTTAGGAAACATTCCCACTTTGCGCGCGCGAGCTTCCCTTCAGAAAAAAATCTTTCGTCTGATATAGTTGTTGCTGTTTAGCGGGAATTTTTGTTTTGGGATTGGGTTCATCAGATTCTGTTTTAGGCGCGTTTTAACGGATGGAACTGGTTACAAAATAATGTTACTTATACGCACATTCACTGGTTTCACTCGAACTGGCTGTTTGGCGTATCAATGTCTAAGTTACTATCCAGGACTAAGGAGTATTCCCATTGGGTCAGGATTTCTGTTGTTAAGGGAGATGTTTATTGTGGTGATGGCCTGATATTTTGGCCTTTGGGTTCTTATCGTAGTCACCATCTTTGGCTTTCTAAATAGAGGCCTGATGGATCCATCTGTGAATTCTCGTATGGGGTTGTTGGTTGTTTTTGTTTACAAAATATTCTTCCATCTTGGAACCAGGAGAGTGTTAGTGGGTCTGCTTGGGAAAACTGATTCTTGTGGGGAGTTTCATCTTGTGTTTCATACCCGTACTTATAGTGCAATTTCTATTCCAATTCTCCCAAATTCTTCTCGGGTGTAGATAAATATCAACAGCAAAAAGACTTGTTCTCCAGCTAATTCATTACACCAGCCCTTATCTGAGAGGACGGGCAAAAAGTCACCATCTCTCAGGATTACGTATATCTCTGTTCGTCAGATCCACTGTTGTAGGTCTGACCTATTACCCCAATTTTTCTTTTGTCTTGCTGTTGCATTTCACTTTTTATCAGTTTTATCGGCCGACTCGTAATATTTTTGCCCTTTCGTCCCTGTTGTAATGATCAAGTTCGTTTCTGGACAATAGTAGCCTTCAGTGGTATCATCAGAGTCTGTCGTCTCTGACTCTGATATGTCAGGAGGAATCTGTACTGGATGGATTTATACTTTAGGGTGGATTTCGTGACTGGTCTTGTCCCTTGTCGCAGAAGGCGGAATGGGGCCG
>JAMPIV010016192.1:60000-122138 GCA_024509875.1 Oreohelix idahoensis | reverse complement strand
TTCGTGCCAGACTCGATCGAAGGCTTTTGTGAAATCGATGAAGTTATGGTACAAATCGCGTTGATGCTGGAGATGTTTTTCGATCAGTAATCTAATATTGAAGATTTGTTCTGAGGTACTTCTTTTTGGTCTAAAGCCAGCCTGTTCCTCGGACAAGATTTCTTCTGATTTCTGTTTTATTCTGTTCAAAAGTATCCTTAACATCACTTTACTTGGATGACTAATAAGGCTAATGGTTCTGTAGTTCTTGCACATTTTTAGATTTCCTTTCTTTGGAAGCGGAATTACTAATGACTGCGCCCACTCTTTTGGCCATTTTTTAGTACTCCATATTTTCTGGCAAATTGTTGTCATGATTTTTACTATACCTGGTCCTCCATATTTCAAGAGCTCTGCTGGGATATTATCCACACCCGGTGACTTCCCCCCTTTCATCGAACATATAGCCTCTTCCACTTCTTCCCGTAATATTGCTGCATTTCCGAGTTCCCTGTTTTCACACTTAATGTTGTTTAAAATGCTATAGTCAGTGTCGAGTTTACAGTTATATAATTCTTTACAATGTTCTATCCACCTTCTCATTACAGCTGTTTTTTCATTGAGCAGAGCCCTATTGCTATCTTCTATGAAGTTACCCTGGGCATTTTGGGTTTTAATAGTCTTCTTAATGTGTCAAAAGCTGCCTTGCTGTTACCTTTTATTAGCCCCGTATTAATATGATATATGATATATATGCACTAGGCCCTATAAACTTTTACGACTTTCAGTAAATCGTTATGTCTGTTTATATTTGTCTGTTTCCAAGAATACTTTTATTCTTAGGTATATCAAACGTTGCCTTGTGTATTTCCCGGGGGTATCTGACAAGACTAAGAAATAATAAGACTACTGATTCTCAAGCATGCCGTATATGAACTTTTCAATGTCGTGCGAGTTCAGGTGATGACACCTCCCCCCGCCCATCCCTCCACCCCGGTATCGTATTGTATGTACTATTCTAAACTTAAATTTGGTTCGTTTAAGTTGGTCCACATAGTAATTTCCGCAAGCGTTGTTCATTATGTCATTTTACAAAAACAAAACACAATTACACTTAAAAATGTTTCTTTTTAGGAATTATGAAACAAAATTCATAATACAGAATGCCGCCCAATGCGCTGTTTTTAAAAGGAATAATATTAATATATAGGAAAACGATCATTTCCATACAAGAGATCCCGATGCCATCACAAGAACAGCTATGCTTTGGACCCCTGAAGGAAAACGAAAGAGAGGCCGACCAAAAAAAAAAAAAAAACAACTTGGCGGAGGACTGTGGAGGCTGAGATGCAAAGAATGAACCAGAGTTGGGGCACTGTACGAAGGATGGCAACCGACCGAGCAAAGTGGAATAAATTTGTTGTTGCCCTACAAGACACCACTAGGCGTGATGGCCACTGACTGCTTTGACGGTCGGCGGCTAAGGATCAAAGAAGAAGAAGATAGGAAAACGATCATTTCCATACAAGTAAATAATTGTTTATTTTGAAATGGTCTATTTAACTTTTCTTGTTCTTTTATTTTATTTTAGTTTTTAATTACAATCAATTTCGGCATCTCTGCCATGTCTGCGCCGGATGCAACCGCATAGCACGCACCTCCAGAGAACCAATTCTCTCTTCCACTAGCACATACAATGAAACATATTAAGAAATTATAATTATTATCGTACACATTTGTTGGAATCAGCTATATCTTATCATAACGGACATGATTCTGTTTGACTTACTTTGTAAGACTTCTGACCGTATGGAGCGTGTTCAGGTGCTAAATACATGGAATCAGGCTCTGGAAAAAGGTAACATACGATTACTGCAAACATTCGGCTATTTAAGTGATTCACATATTTAAATCTACTTAATTGTTATTATATTTTAAAATTTGGTGTCTGATGTGTTCTTCTCAGACCTATACCGATATAGTTTGCAATACACCTGTTTTGTTATTCTATCTGCTTTCCTTATATATATATATATACTGAAGCACATTAAAAACGCACCACTATTATATATACTGATGCCGAGAAGCTGGCAAAAAAAAAGTGTGGGAATGGATTTTCCCCGTGTTTGCCATGAGGTAGAGAGCGAATGGCTGCTGGAATGGAAAGTGCAAGATTCAACCCACGGGTGTGTGTACAGACTACATGAAAACGATGAAAGTTACACGTGCAACACGATTCCCAACAGCTATGACCCTGAAAATGTGTACGCGTTCTGGCAGTATACTCGGTATAAAAAGGCCGTTGAGACAAAACACCCAGTACATGTGCTTGAAATGCCACGACTATCTGAAAACGACCGCCAATGAGCCATTGGTATGTTGGAGACCGGAATGAGCTCGCGGGCCATTGCCAGAAGGATGAATTGCCACCACAGCACTATTGTACGTCTCAATGAACGTTACGGAACCACTGGCAGTGCCCGGGATAGACTTCGGAGTGGCCAACCACGAGTTACTACCCCTGCGCAAGATCGTCATATTGTGCTGAGTCACCTAAGGAATCGTACTCTCCCGGCAAGTCAAACAGCAAGAGCAATAGTGGGTAGACATGGGCAAGTCTCTCGAATGACAGTCATACGACGACTCAGAGATACAGGCCTTACTGCAAGACGACCTTATGTTGGGCCAAACTTGACTCACAGACATCGTTAGCAGCGCCTGCAATGGGCAGAGCAACATATCAGATGGACTAGACTGCAGTGGAATGCTGTCCTATTCACAGACGAGAACAGATTCAACATATCCTTTGCAGATGGACGTATGCGGATTTAGCGACGGTGTGAAGAGCGCTTTGCAGATTGCTGTGTCAACCGATTTCGAGGTGGCAGTATCACATTTGGGGAGGATTCAGTTTTCACCATCGCTTGCCTCTTCACGTCTTCCGTGGAAATGTTAATGCTGTGACATATCGAGATGAGGTTCTGGATGCACTGGTTGCTCCTGCGTTCACAATTTATCCAGACTTGCAGCTTCTCCAGCAGGATAACGCACGTGCATTTTTTTGTATTTTTGGTTTTCTCCCTTGCCTGCACATAATGCAATGAATTTCATAACAATCAAATGTACAAATTAATGACCAGCATGGATTCATAGGAAAATGAATAAAGATTCCAAATATGTAAACTTGTACACACTTATATTTACATTTCACACTCTGTTCCTGGATTATACAGGTGGTGTGTTTTTTATGTGCTTCAGTATATATATATATATATATATATATATATATATATATATATATATATATTATATTATATATATATATATATATATATATATATATATATATATTTATATATATATATATATATTTATATATATATATATATATATATATATATATATATATTATATATATAATTTATTTATATATATATATATATATATTATATATATATATATATATATATTATATATATATTATATATATATATATATATAGTATATATATATATAGTATATATATATATATATATATATATACTGTATATATATATACTGTATATATACTATATATATACTATATATATATACTATATATATATAACCACCTTGCCAATAACTTGCGATGAATTCACGCTGGACGAGATCAAACAAGCCGTTAAAAGATTAAAAAATTTTAAAGCTGCTGGAGTTGACGAAATTTCAGGGGAAATGATTAAAGCAGTTAATGACAACAACCTCTTGAGAATTTTAGATATTATAAATGAAGTATGGAGAGAAGAACAACCACCACAACAATGGAAAGACAGTATTATTGTAAAGTACCGAAGAAAGGTGATCTATCAGACTGTAATAACTGGCGTGGTATATCTCTATTATCAGTACCTGGAAAATTATTATGTTGCATGATGTTAGAAAGACTTAATTTGCATGCTGACGAAAAGATCAGAGAAGAACAAGCGGGTTTCAGGCCGAAACGATCATGTATTGATCAAATATTCACACTAAGAACAATTATAGAAGAATCAGTGGAAAGGCAATCGCCACTTATTATCACCTTCGCGATTTTCAAAAAGCCTTTGATAGTCTACACCGCCCATCATTGTGGAAGATACTTACAATCTATGGTTTACCAACAAAATATGTGAATATAATCAAAGCGCTATATGACAATGCAAGATGTTGTGTTAGAACAAATAAAGGGAATACAGAATGGTTTACAGTAGAAACAGGGGTGAAACAAGGCTGTATTATGTCACCACTACTTTTTGGAATAGCTATTGATTGGGTTATGAGAAAACTATACCCACAATGAACAATTGGGTATAAAATGGACAAATGGAAAATTCCTGGGGGACCTGGATTTCGCAGATGATTGTAGCATTCTTAAGTTCAACACCAAGACAATCCCAAGAAGCAATAAAAATTTGTGTCATCTCTCGGTTAAAATTGGTCTCCAAATAAATGCCTCTAAAACTAAAGCTATGAACTTTTCTAACGAGACCTTTGATATCATCTTGAACGGGGAAAAACTACAGAAAGTTGAAAGTTTCAATTATTTAGGCAGTAAAATGACTCAGGTTGGTGACACAACAAGAGAAATCCATACTAGAATTGCTTTGGCAGCTAGCGCCTTCAATAGATTATCTAACATTTGGAAATTACGATCATTGAATATACATACCAAGCTTCGTCTGTTTAATTCAAATGTTATCTCAGTGTTAACATACGGCTGTGAGAGTGGAAAATAACAAAATCATTGGAGAACAAGCTGAATACATTCGAGAACAAATGTCTTAGAAAACTCATGAACATCAGTTGGAAAGAATTCAAGACTAATCGACAAATAAGAGAAGACTCTAGGCAGAAATATGTCTCCGACTATATAAGGAAAAGACGATGGTCATATATCGGTCATGTCCTACGAATGCAAAACAACAGAATACCAATACAGGCGCTCACTTGGGTTCCTGAGGGTAAGCGGAAAAAAGGAAGACCAAAAGAAACACTCAGAAGAACAATAATAAGAGAAGGAAGAACGTTGGGCCTAAATAATGTGCAAGAGCTAAGAGGAGTGGCGTCACAACGAACAACCTGGAGAGGCACTGGTTTCTGCCTTATGCGCCGTGTTTCGGTTCCAGGGGTTGTCATTGGGGGTGCTGCACTGTTCATTCATTTCAAATACTATACATAATAGTCACAAATTGTGACCACCATGTGAAATATCAACCTAGACACAAATGATTAGTGTCTTATCTCATCTAAAATCTGTCAAGAAGTTCTGAAAAGTTATTTTAAAAGTTTACAGCAACTAGGAGTAATCATTGGCAGTCGTAGCAGCTTCCCGAGTCACAAATCGGTTACACAGACTTGTATGCACTATTTCTCGTGTTTAAAATTTTCATTGTAACTTCCCTTTAATTAGAGATAATTTACACGAGCTGCGATCCGTTGCAGCTCATGATAAAAAATTCAAACCAATCGTAATTCGTCTCTAGCTGTGTGTATGACAAGCATTCGCTTATAAGAGGTCAAGGTCACTTGAGCTGAAATCGTTCGCAGCACATACGGTGTTAGATAAATTTTTTATTTTTATTTAACCCCTCCGGTGTAACCTCAATTTTTTGGTCTGTCCGTATTATGTATTATAATGTAGTAGAGACAGCAGTATGCAGTCCTTTTCTTTGGGAGTGCTGCAGCTCTACAGCTCATTAAAGAAAGCCGCCACTGTATATATATATATATATATATATATATATATATATATATATATATATATATATATATATATATATATATATATATATATATATATAAACGCAAACAGGAGTCCCCCGCTTATTCGACAGGTTAGGGACCAGAGCACAGTCGAAAACCGGAAATCGTCGAAATGCGGAATTCAGTCCTTTTTTAGCTTGCAAATGCATTTTGGCCGCCGAAAAACGTAAATAACGCACTATATATAAGGTGACCATATTTTCAAAACCCTAATCTGGGACAAAATAGTAGATTTGACCTATTTCAATGCAAAAAATCTGGACAAAAGGGTAAAGAAAAGGTCAAAAGTCGGGACATGTCCCGGAAAAATCAAGTTGATGTCAATTAAAAATAATATACATTTTATATATACATTTGAATAACATACATTTTACTGTATAAGTTTAACTACTTAAACTAATAAGAGAGAAAAACATCAATAATCCTTACTTAAGGTGAAGCTGAGTTACTATACTTTTCAGATGAGTGGATTTTTATCAATAGGTCCTTCTTTGCAAGCAGCATCTTAAAAAACTCGACACATGTTTCCTCACAGTTCACTTTGGTTGTCAACATAGCTTTCAAAGTTTCAACACCTAGCTGTGTTTTATCACTTGCCCATAAGCTGTTCATCAAAGAATACACTCTTTCTGTGGCAGCAGTTGTTCCAGGTAGACAGAAAAAAAACTCGGCTAACTTCAAAATATTTGAAAATGTCACATTATTGTTTTTGAAGTGGGAAACCATTTCAATCCAACGTTGTGGTGGCAATGTTTTTTGGCACTCCATTCACTAATTTTCTGAGAAGTAACAAACTGCTTCATATAGACATATTCGTCATAAATTTCAGTTTCTGTAAAGTGGGCTGAAGGTAATGTTTGAATCACTAGTGATGATGATATCTCAATATCTGCCCAAATTGGTATTCTGTTCAGCGTTACCCAGCTGTAGGATTCTAGGTCTTAAAAATTTTTTGCAGCCCATTTATTCAAATAATTGAAAACTGTGTCATAGAACGAAGAAACGCTAGCATGAAACTTTTTCACATCCTCCTTTGGAAGTCCTTCCATTTCCAGCTTTTCAAGGATTAGCTTAACTCTTGATGGCAAGAAACAGTCTTCCAGTTTGGACTTCAAAATAGTTTTCAACCTGTTGATGCTGTCAATGACTTCAAACACAGTGACCGTCTGTCCCTCTATTTTTTGCACTGCTTCGTGGAATGGAGAGGCCTGACTGTGAACAAAAACAAGCCATGCCTCAGATAGAGGATTTTCAAAGAATGTCTGTATAAAAACTGGGCATCTGTCTTGAGATTGAAAATATAATTTTAGAGGCAGGAACATCTGAAGAACCCTTTCAACAGCAGGCAGCAGAGCAAGCCACCTAGTCTGAGCATAACCTAAGATCATCGGGAAGTCTGTTTCCACAAACTGGCAAAACTCCTTGAGTCTTTCAACTCGTACTGTGTATGATTTGAAGAGTAGATAAATTTTAGCAATAATCAGCTCGACATCAACAGGCAGTACATCTGCAGCTGTTCGAACAGTGTTGTGGAAAATATGACCTGCACATCCAACTCCTATAAGACCATATCCAAGGTTTTCTTGCAGTTTTTTGAAAACATTGTTCTGTCCTTTCCTTTCAGCACCTCCAAAATTGGAATTTGTGTTGTCTGCGCATAATCCAACTACTTTCCTGTCTAAACCATTTTCAGTTATGCAGTCATTAAGAAAACTAATTACAATATCAGATGTTTCACCTGTCAATGACTTTAACTCTAATATTTTAATTTTCACTCCATTACTGTGATCAAAGTATCTGACAAGCAAAGGAAAAATCTTGAATTCTTTGTGGTTGGATGCATCTGTCAGTACAGAAATAAATGTAGACTTTTCTAGGTCACACCTTAACTCATTTAGAATATGGGGTGCCAAGACATTTCGAATAATGGCTTCTGTTTTCGTACGTGCACATGCAAATTTTGGCTCTAAAGTAACCTGAAGTAATTTTGATGTGCAATCCATAACCTGAAAGTATGATTGTGTAGCACTGTATGGTATGCAAAGGCGCCTTCTATAACAGCTAATTGCTCTTCTTGGTCACCCATTTTATCAGCTCTGAAGAAAGTGGTTAACGACGAGCTTGATGCAGCTGTAACGACGGCTCTCTTATGTTTCTCACTGCTTATGTGGTTCTTAATATCACCACGTCCACTATGGCTTATCGAAAACCCGGAGGCACATATATTGCATCGTACATTGAAGTTTGATGTACTCTTTTTAATAAACGGATATTCCTTTTGTAAATCTACATTGAAACTGCATTTACGCTTTGGTACCATTTTCTTACAACAATAACAAAATATGCACAAATAGTTCACCGTTTAAATTAAATAAACGTATACCGTACGCAAAATCTTGGTACTTTACCACTACCTAAAATTTCAAATAACTGCGAATATCACATTGGAACTACAAAACTAATTCGCGGTCCTGACAACCTCTTGTGCTGTTTCGGCCCCAGTTCACTAATAATTAACAATCATAATAATAATAATAATAGTTGCCCATCGCAAGCGAAGATGGCGACAGCTTCCGACTTGAGTTGTGACACATCTGTGCCGTGATCTCATGTGACTAATTAATCCTATTTTGGCCCTACAGGCCCTGCCACATACGGGGCACACATGGTTAGAGTCGATAGTAGTGTTGCTGTGCATTCTGGCCTTTCTTGCAGCACGCTTGCCTTCTGCCTTATCAGCTAAATTCTGTTCTGCAATGCGAGCACCTTGAGTAATGTTTGTCCGCCAGGCACAGCGATCCTGTGCGATAGTCTCCCAGGAGGAGACATCAATTTTGAAGCTGCTCAGCGAAGCTTTCAGTGTGTCTTTGAAGCGTTTCTTTTGTCCCCCTGCTGTTCGCTTACCCGTGGAGAGTTCGCTGTACATCAACTGCTTTGGGATGCGTTTTTCGGGCATGCGAACAACATGTCCGGCCCAACTAGTTTGGGCCCTCTGCAGCAATGTGTAGATGCTTGAGATATGTGCTCTGTTGAGGACCTCAGAATTAGATACTCTATCATGCCACTTGATCCTGAGGATCCTGCGAAGACAGCTCATGTGGAAATGATTAAGCTTCTTGGCATGTCTGCTATACACTGTCCATGTTTCACAGGCATACAGGAGGGTAGTGAGTACTATTGCATGATATACTTTTATCTTGGTGGCTGCACTAATTCCTTGTCGATTCCAGACATTTACTCTTAGTCTTCCGAAAGCTGCACTTGCCTTTGCAATTCTGTTGTTGACCTCGGAGTCTATATTTGCATCTTTGGTAAGGGTACTGCCTAGATAAGTGAAGCTGTCCACCACTTGGAGACGTTGGTTCTTTACTGTGATATTTGGTTCACAGTAAGGTTTCCCAGGAGCAGGTTGCAACAATACTTCAGATTTCTTCGTATTGATGGTAAGGCCAAAGTCATCACACGCTACAGAAAGCCTCCTCATATTGTTCTGCATGTCCAGTTCTGTGCAGGTGTTGAGGGCACAGTCGTCCGCAAAGACGAGGTCAGAGATCATTGTTTCATTCACCTTCGTAAAGGACTGTAATCGTCTCAAATTGAACAGATTCCCATCTGTCCTGTATCTGATGTGTATGCCGTCGCTACTGTCATGCGTAACGTTAGACAGCATGGCAGCAAATATCATACTGAATAGTGTCGGGGCGAGCACACAACCCTGTTTGACACCATTTGTGACGGGAACGGGTTCAGAAGGTTCTCCATCATTCAATACGCGAGCCATCATAGCTTCATGAAACTGGCGGACAATTGAGATGAACTTATCGAGACAGCCGAATTTCGCCATAATTTTCCATAGTCCGTCCCTATTGACAGTGTCAAAGGCCTTGGTCAAGTCAATAAATGTTGTGTATAGGTCACTGTACCTTAAAGGCGATCTTTGTCCTCCCAAGGCTGTGTGTGGTCCCGGTCGCCGGGTCCTCCCAGCACAGTGGAGGCAGCGAGTTAGAGCTGTGCCTGCAACAGACTGTCCTTTTTCGCGGACCTTCGGTCCCGAATACAATTTTGGCTGGATGGACGTCCGGCTGGCATAGTGAAATGGTTTTATGGCGGCAAACGTTGGGCACACACGAGGGCAAGTTCGGGGCACAGCGGATTGATCATCCGCTTGCTTGTCAATGATCAAAGAAACAACAATTAATAATCTGTTGTACCAATAAACGCCGTTAGGTGTAACGGAACAATGGATAATTTCTTGTTGCCCTATGACGCCGCAAGGTGTGATGGCCGGAGACTGCTTAGTCATGTCAGTCAATGGCCAAGGGAGAATGATGATGATGATGATAGGTCACTGTGCTGTTCCTGGCATTTCTCCTGAAGTTGGCGAGCAGCAAATATCATATCGACGGTCCCGCGGCCTGCTCGGAAACCACACTGACTCTCTGGAAGTAAGTCCTGCGATTCGAGATGAACAGTCAAGCGATTGAGCAGGACTCGAGCCAGGATTTTGCCCGCAATAGATAATAGGGAGATTCCCCTATGGTTGTCACATGATTGATGATTTCCCTTTCGCTTGTATATGTGAACGATGGTGGCATCTTTTAATTCCTGTGGTATCTATTCTTCATCCCATACTGAGTGGAAGAGGTCTGTTAGTCTCTGCAGCAGCATGCTGCCTCCAGCTTTATAAATCTCAGCAGGAATAGCATCTGATCCAGGGGCTTTGCCGCTGGACAGTAGACTGGCTGCTTTCTTGACCTCTAACAATACCCTCAAGTGCCACGGAATAATAATTTTTTTTTTTTTAAAATCTGAGATTTATGCCAAATTGGCAAATTCGTCCAAAACTGGGACAAATTGGCGTCCCGGATTGCATCGAAAAAAGTCGGGACAAATTATCAAACATGGTCGAAAACCGGGACTGTCCCGGAAAAACCGGGACGTCTGGTAGCCTTAACTATATAGCACTTGCGAATGCTTACGAAAGCCAAATAACACACTATAAGAATACAAAAGTACTGTAAAATGAACAAAAGGTTACTTTTAAATATACAAAAGGGAGCCGCACTGGTGTAATGGCTGCGGCGTTGTACTGGCGACCAGGTGTTCATGGTTCAAACCCGGGCGTCGGCGTTTGAGGGGATGTTTGCGACCGGAAATTTGGCTGAATAACCTGAACGGCTCCTGTGGTAAACCCTCTGTGGATGGGAGGGAGCGAGGCTCCTGACCGGGTTGGAAGGAAAGTCCTCAGGTTCCCCAGCCTCGCAATGACATGTCATTGGGCCGAAGGGCTGAAAGCCCAAGTGCCGCTGGTTAAGGAAAAAAAAAAAAAAAAAAAAATAAATATATATATATATATATATATATATATATATATATATATATATATATATATATATATATATATATATACATATACATATATATATATATATATATATCTATATATATATATATATATATATATATATATATATATATATATATATATATATATATATATATATATATATATATATATATATATATAATACAAACGTACTGTACAGTAAAATGAACAAAAGCTTGGAAACATGACGAAAAAAGTCGAAATAGCGGACCACGCGTCGAATGTATGGGTTCTGGTTATAATTGAATAGGGTCGAAAAAGCGGATCGTCGAAAAGCGGACTGTCGAAAAGCGGGGGACGCCTGTAGTGATGTTCATTCCGAATGTTTTTCAATGCTGAAAGTGTGTCAGTTACAACTGCGAGTTTCTCCGTACACATTCATCCCATTGGTAAGAGACGACACAAAGTGACGATGATTCTGCTCGTCTATAGAAACAGTCATCCCAGCTTGGGAAGAAATAACATTGTACAGCTTTTGCAGCTGGAATTGTGGGATCTGACAAGGATCTCTGCTTTCAACAATGATTTCCTTCATTGCTTTGGACTCGGTGACGAGATGGATAAAAGGAAAACAAAAAGAATACATTGATCACTGTCATAATTTTTGAGAAGACAGGACTGAGTTATTTATGGTCCCGTACTAGCAGAGGTAATGAATGATAGCTATGTGAGAGGAAGGTGTAATAGATAGTTCCTGTTTCAGGAGGAGAAATGGTGTAAGAGAAAGAACGGTCTTGGATGGAGTAATTGCTCTCTATCCAGCCTATCTTTTACGACTCTATTTAAGGTAGACGCACTTTCTCACTTGTACCAAGTACGAGTCACACCACACTCACGTACACACAATTTTGTGACAGTAATACGCACAGACGTGTAAACAAACTATGGATAACATAAATTAATATGAAATAAATATAAAGGTATGTTATCAGGCACTCGTAAGAAATAAAGAAGTAGAACACTAGACAACAGAAAAACAACAGACATGAGTGGCTTACCCAGGATTTGAACCCTAGACCATCCGTGCGACAACCCCACCTAGCTATGCAAGTGAACCACACTATCCTCCCTGCCATCTACGCATCACCAAAAAATGATGTTTCGACGACAGGTCATTAGTGCGAACCTCTATACATAACACCGTTAGTTTACCATGGGCAGTTCAGCCTATTAATGACGCAATCACTTCTGTTGTTCCCCTATATATCAGTATTGGTCAGTCCAACAAGACAAAGACCAAAAACTGATATGTAGGGGAACAACAGAAGTGATTGCGTCATTAACAGGCTGAACTGCCCATGGTAAACTAACGGTGTTATGTATAGAGGTTCGCACTAATGACCTGTCGTCGAAACATCATTTTTTGGTGATGCGTAGATGGCAGGGAGGATAGTGTGGTTCACTTGCATAGCTAGGCGGAGTTGTCGCACGGAAGGTCTAGGGTTCAAATCCTGGGTAAGCCACTCATGTCTGTTGTTTTTCTGTTGTCTAGTGTTCTACTTCTTTATTTCTTACGAGTGCCTGATAACATACCTTTATATTTATTTCATATTAATTTACTGTTTACAGGCCTCGGGTTTCCCTTCCTTATGTGTTATATATGGATAACATATAAGGGCAGGAGTTTGACCACACGATAGCTTAAGGTTTATTATGTTTATTTTTTTCACCAGAAATATCACAACATCGAGAAAAAAAAATTAATCAATAAATTTTAGTTACATAAGAGAAAGGAAAATACAATCTAATAGTCCCTCTCCCTTGTATAGGGAAACTAGGAAAGATCCCGGCAAGGGTAATTTACCCAAAAGATCAAAAATAATTAACAATGGGGTAGGGGTATTTCAGGACGAGTAAAGAATAAGTCCTTAATGTAACCTATCCTGGGGACACTCAGATTAGTGAGAGATAAATGAAAGATGGTAAATAAGTAGTAACTTAAGAAATAAATTCTTTTGTTCCGTTCATTCACAACACACATACAGTGAGCTCACTTTCAAATTTGCTTACCCCCTCTGCCGACGCTGCATACATTCCCTGAAATTAATCACACAGTTATTTAAGACTAATTATAGTCCAGTTCAGCCCCAGACTCTCCGTTTAGGCAACTGTTATTTTTCTGGAGTCGCTGAATTGGTGCGTTGATTTTTTTTTTCCTGGATATTCCTCTTCTTACTGCAGGTATGGGTTTGGAATAAGTTTGTTCTATGTGGTGGCACTGTCATGGAAATTTATAAGTTAATATAATTTTCTGGTGTGGTCTAGCCTCCAGTGGTTATGATTCTCTCTGTCGTAGTGAAATGTGTACTAAACAGAATGTTACTGCTAGTCTGTTCTCGGAGGGAAATAGCCGAGTATGACCCGTGAAATCTCTCTATATCATTCCGTGGTAGGAAAACTTTACTGTCAAATGGTTTTAAAATAATTAGTGCCGTAAGTTCTGCCACAACAGGACAGTAATACTTATAAATTCTAGATGGAGAAATCTTCTGGTATAGTCCTGTTCCAGTTAACATTTAAAAATTTTAATTGAAGGGTTCTGTTTATTTAACAACTCTCATGGATGGAGAATGTGGACCGCAAAAGGGTCTCAAACATCAGAATTTTCACCGACAGTGTTTGTATGTTGAGGAACATATAATTGGACTGCCATAAGACATCTGGCCATACATCTCTATAAGAACCGCTGGATCGCAAAGGTATGATCTATCTATATAAAAGAGAATGGATAACAGATAATCATACTATAATTATATTCTAACACCCGCGTTTAGGTAAGACCTATAACTCACTCCGGTATTTAATTATATAGAAAAAAAAACACAACGAGTCTCTAGCTAATATATCGCTTTAACACTAGAGATGAACACTAGTCACTTCAAATTTACACATAGTGAAAATAGAAATAAATGGTATCTCGACAATATTAATCGCCTAGCGTCTTATAATTAATTAAACATCTATTTCCTGGGGAATAACGAGAAATTAAATTACGTTACGGCTAGAGAAATTTAGCTTTAAGTTTATTTAATACGTTGTTCAACTTAACACAAAAATCCCAGTAAAATATAATAAAAAACTTTAACACGAAAAAGCACTTAAATGCTAACAATATTTAGTTACCGCAAATCAGGAAACTGAGTTAATCTCCAAGTATTTCTATAGGAAATCCAGATAAATAAGACTCCAAAAATGCGCGCTAGACCATTCAAGAAATCCTGATAGCAAACTGACAACTGAGTTTGATGAGCATGACTATATATATGAAATGGCGGATTTTTGTCTCCCCTATGAGGAAATTCACACCTCTCGTAGATTCTTCGTTCAATTCTTGAATGAAAGCTCTTTTTCACAGCTCTTCCGACCACTGATACGTTCCAGCAGAGATTTCTTTCCCCGCGTAGACGGATCTCGTTCTGGTGTTAACCAGAGGTGTTACAGAACTCTGCTCACTCTTAGTGACTACAGAAGACGTCGATAACGTGACCGTCTGTGCCGCCTCTGGCCCGCCTCTTTGAAGGAATGACAGTAAGAGATCCAGAGATTGCTAATTATAATGCCTCGTGAGAGAAGTTCGTAGGCGTGGCTAAACTAGAAAAAAGACAGATAGCGAAAGAGGCCTGGCTTACACGTGCTTCACTTACATGTTAATTAGAAAGCGAGGGAAATCCACGTGGGACCCACGTTGGCGATTTTGATTTCAACAAAATGAAGTGTCTCGGTGAGATTAAAGTGTAGCTTCAATTTTCACCTGTCACAGTCCCCGCTTGAAGACATGAAACCGTTTTTCATGTTTCTTTTATGACAATGAAGCTGTCTTGATATGTAGCTTCTGGATGATTAGTATGTTCGATTTCATTCTCCTCTTCCGTGGTCCAATTCCGACTCATGAAATCTGCTCCGACGTTATGTTTTCCCGCCCAGCGCATGATCCTCGCGTTAAATTCCTTATTCGCGCCAAGAAAGGCTAAAGGAGCGTGGTCTGTTTGCACCGTGAATGATACTCCGTAAAGATATTCATGGTGTCTTCTTATGCCATGAACAAGTGCTAGACACTCTCTTTCAACTGTGGAATAGTTCCGTTCTTCTATATTCAGTTTACGGCTGCCATAAGCAACGGGAAATAACAGATTCGGATCGGTGTCATCTGCTTGGAGTAGTGTTGACCCGATGCCTTAACCCGATGCGTCGACCCGTAATATAAAAGTTTTCTTGAGGTCAGGTAGTCTCAAAAGTATGCACACAGTGATAGGAAAGAACGGGTGTCTTTCTTCGTTCGGGATCTCTTTGCTGCAACTATTTTCTCAATATTCTTGGTAACAGGCCACATGCAGCCTTGAGAAATCGTATGTCCCAGGAAGTCTAGCTTTTCAAAACCGATGAGGCATTTGCTAGGTCTAGCTGTGAGACCCGTTTCCTGTAGTCTCCTGATGAGCATAGCAACCGTAGCGATATGTTCGTCGTAGTTTTCCGATGCAATTAATATGTCATCCATGAAATTATGGATATGGGGACTTTGCAAGGGTTCTAAAAGCTTTCTCATAATTCTGGTGAAGACTCCTGGTGCATTGTGCAATCCGAACGGGATCCCGTTGAAGGTGTAATGTCCTTCACTGGTGCTGAAAGCTAAAAAAGGTTTAACTTCCTCCTTGACTGGTATTTGGTAATATCCTTTACTCAAGTCAATCTTTGAGAAGATTCTTGCCTTGCTAAGCTTGGTGAACAGCTCAGAAGCGCTCTGTAAAGGTTCCGGCTGGAATTCCGTTACAGTGTTAAGTAAACGGTAATCTATGCACAGCCGAACTTCCTTATTGGGCTTCTGCAACAGTACTAAACTCGAACTGTAAGGAGAGGTAGACTCACTGATAATTTCTGCTTGTCGTAGCTTGTCTATTTCTCCGCGTAGTGCATCAGCTTTAGCGTACGGAATGGGGTAAACTCTGGTTCGAACAGGTACCGCTTATGATGTGTACATAAAGCTGGGAAGCAGCCACCAAGACAACTATTTCTCCGCGTAGTGCATCAGCTTTAGCGTACGGAATGGGGTAAATTCTGGTTCGAAAAGGTACCGCTTATGATGTGTACGTAAAGCTGGGAAGCAGCCACCAAGACAACTACGACATGTTAAAGAAGGCTTTACTGAAGCGTTTCGATATGAATGCTCGCAACTTTCTGCAAATGTTCAGAGATAGTAGAAAGGAGAGCACTGAGACATTCCTGCAGTTCTCTTCACGTCTGACGGGCTATTTGACAAAGTGTATGGAGCTTTCCGAGCTCACCCTCACCTATGAAGGACTTTTAGAACTTGTTCTCACAGAACAAATAAAAACCACTTTGTCGAACGAAACCCGTAAATTTCTGGCTGAGCAGGGCGCAGTGAAGTTGGATGACATCCTCAATAAGGCGGAACGTTATGTAAATGCGTTGACCGAGCTTCCCAGCACAAAACGCAAACCGACAGATGAGCCTTCTCGGAAAAAATTATCTAGAGCAGTCTTCCCATTCTTCCAGCACTATACCCAACCAGAAACCGTACCCCAGAGACACCTCCCCAGGAAAAATCGAAATTCTACAAAACCCGATATCCCACCAACAAGAACAATCCTGATCAGCCCAGGTTGTCAGTTTCATATCAAAGTCTATGAGATTTGTTCGACCAGGTACATCCGTTAAGACTGCAGTGTATTGTTTCAGTAGCGCCCTGGTTTCTGTCTGTTGTGCTTCCGAGAGATTTTCGCCGAATTTTCATCTTTGAAAGATTCCGATTGTTGCAATGGATACTCCGTGCAACTATCGTCATCTTCCTCATCTTCCGTCGCTATAGCGACCGCTATGAGATGTTCGGAGGACGGTACCGGTCTTTCCAAGTATTTCTTTAGCAGATTTACGTGGTAGACCTTCTCCTGTCCTTTCATAGAGATCTTGTAGTTAGTGCGGGAGATCTTTTTAAGGATGGTAAACGGCCCTTGCCATCCGATGCGAAGTTTTTTGTTTCCGGTTGGAAGTAACAACAACACTTTCTCCCCTGGTTTGAGTTCTCTCTCTTTCGCTGCTTTATTATATCGTTGAGCGTGCTTTGCGCGTGCTTTCTTAAGGTTGGTTGTTGCTAGATCCCAACCTAGTTGTAACCTTTCCTTGAGCTCTGGTACATATTTGCTTGCTGAGACGACTGTCTCGTCAGCCTTCTGATCTGTCAGGGACCGAAGTAAGGCTTCTAGCGGCCCATTAATAGGTCTGCCGAATAAAAGTGTAGCTGGTGGAAATCCTGTAGAGGCCTGGGGAACTTCCCTGTTGGCAAATAAGGCTGCAGGAATGAAAAGGTCCCAATCTTCAGGTTTCTCTTGTCCCAGCTTACGTAACATCATGGTGAGGCTGCCGTTGAAGCGTTAAACGAGCCCATTTCCGGCCGGAGAGCAGAGGATTGTGTGGTTGTGCTTGGCCCTTGTCGTAAATTTATTTTGAGAGAAAGAGTCTAGAAATAGTAGTCCGGTTTAGAGTGTAGACTGATGATGAAAGGCTCAGTGATAGGAAAAGGTTAGCGAGTGAATATGATGCTCCACAGAGTGCTGGAGGAGAGTAAAGACAGACTTATTTACGACAAATCGTTTCTCTCAATCTTCTCTTCCACTCTCCTGGTCAAACAATTATTTGCCAGTTTTCCAGACACACATCTGCGCTCACACCGATTTGGTGCTTCAGACACACAGACGACGTGGATACAACTATCTTAAACAAATATGAGGGATTTGGGCCTTGGTAGTCCAACACAGTACTATATATGTTTATGCTGTTTATTAGCATTTAAACTCAATCACAACATCCAACAGGTTACATAAAAATTATCATAAGTACCGAAAAATACAATTAACAAGGTGAGGATGGGGTAAAGAAGATTGGTATCGACTAAGCCCTTCCCGCTTATTAGACAAAGGTAAACCCAGTCCCAAGATAGATAGTTATCAGGAACGTAGGTAATGAAACGTAACAATGAAGTTAATTACTCTGAAAGAGGTGTTACAATATTAGTTATGGTGGTAGACAAAAATACTGTTATCCCAATTGTGTCTTCCCTTTACTAAGCAAAGAAAAAAAAGGGGGGGGGGGGGGATGAAACAGAGTTAACAAATTATCCCACTTAAAGGAACAATGCCGGGTATACAGAAAAACGTATTACCCGGTAGGCAAGTTAACAAAGGGTTTTGCAAAAATAAATCTCCTGTCATTCATACACTCTGTGAGGATCCACACTCATATACACCACACACTTACCGATTGCAGCATCAGACAATCCATAGCATGATATACACAGTAATTAAACTCTTTACATGTGAAAACTGTCTAGTCCTTCTATGTCCCGCCCCAGATAATGCGAGGTTTCACTGAGAGCAAATATTTCCGCTTATCGCCGGACTTGAAGTTCTAAGAGTTCTTGTGTTTTATTATAAAGAAACGAGTCTATGGGATGGCACTGACGCAGTTCGACATAGGGGTGAAAAATGAGGTGATGGTATAATCCTTCAGTGCGTAATGATAGCCACTGACCGGTAGAGTTTTTAATCCAGTGAGGAAAAACTAGGCTCGGTCACAGTCAGGTAAATCGGTATTCTCTCACATTTAGAGCCGTATTGAGGATGTCCTCAAGTCTGACTGCGCCCTGTTCCGCCAAAAATCTACGGGTTTCGTTTGACAAAGTTGAATTTATCTGCTCCACAAGAACAAGTTCAAGGAGTCCCTCATATGTAAGAGGTAGGTCCGATAATTCGATGCATTTTGTCAAATAGCCCGTGAGACGTGAAGAGATCTGTGAAAATGTTTCCGTGCTCTCTTTTCGGCTGTTTCTGAACATTTGCAGGAATTTTCGGGCGGTCATCTCAAACCGTTCTAGCAAGGCCTTTTTCAGCATGTCGTAATCATGTTGGTTCGATCCCAGCTTTGTGTATACGTCATAAGCATTAGCTTTTAGTGACGTTGAGAGCTTAAGTGCCCAGCGGGAACTCTCTAACCCATACAGATTCGCGAGCCTTTCGAATTTTTCTAGGTAGCTGTCAATTTTTTCATTAGGGCTAGGAAAAGATTCTAAAGCAAAAGACATCGCCATTAATTGGGCAGACTGAGTGCTGGAGAGATCCATTGACTGGGGCGAAGACGGCTCTCCGTTATTCGAAGTAGAGGCGCCCCGATTCTCTAAAGCCTTAAGCGCCAGTTCATGCTGTCTTTCCCTGTCTCTCTCCTCACGTTGTCTCTCCTTCTCTCTTTCCCTGCGAGCTTCCATCTCTGCCTCAATTTTCTTCTGCTCCAATTGACGATCGTCCGCTTCTTTCTTCCTAGCTTCTGCCCTCGCTTCTCTCTCTTTTTCTTCCTTCCTCTCAGCTTCTGTCCTTTGTTTCTCTTCCTTCCTCTCTGCTTCTGCTCTTTGTTGCTCCGCGTCATATATTTCCAGTTCCTGGTTGATAAACAGATTCGCAGCTTCTGTGTCTAGTCCTGCCTCTTTCGCTTCCAGCCTCAGGATGGATCTCATCTTTATCCTTTCTGCCATTGTTAAAGAATAAGATGTAGTATGACTAGAGAATAGTACGACAGAACAAGAAGGAAGAAAAAATCAAAGCCGCTACGAGAAAAACCGAAAGTAAAAAACAATTTACTTAATGACCTCGTGTGTTAACTTATCGCCGCTATTATTGTCACTTAAGACTTTTAACGCAAGCAACTATGCCAATTAATTGGTAAGTTACACTAGAAAAAAATCTACTATTACTAACAGTAGAGAAAGATTTATATTAAAACAATTTAAAAGGCAAAAAATTAAAAAAAAATTTTCCCCGAAATTTTAATTCTCTAACAACAAACTCCGTCCCTGAAGTCAATTATGAGATGAGACGTAGTTAACTTAATTTTTAAAAATCAGAACAATCCGTTTTTAGCTTAGCTCAACTCAAACGTTTCAAAAACCTTTAGTGACTGTAAAACCAGTCACGCGATCCCAGCAAACCTTATAAAGAAAAAATTTAATTTACTCCGCCAGAGGATAATTTAGCTACCCGAATTTATGATTATCCGTACTTTCTACTGCTGTGGAAAGAAAACAACCTGTAAGTATGCTGTGTGGACGACCCAAATACTAAAAGGCGTTGTCTATGGGTGTAATTAGTTATTTATTTCCCTAAATCACAAAGACAGATCACTCACACTCTATCTAGTTAGAGCCAGACTTAGATCAGACTCAAAATATCTTTATCCCGGCGAGCCAGCCAAATATTGTCGTAAATTTATTTTGAGAGAAAGAGTCTAGAAACAGTAGTCCGGTTTAGAGTGTAGACTGATGATGAAAGGCTCAGTGATAGGAAAAGGTTAGCGAGTGAATATGATGCTCCACAGAGTGCTGGAGGAGAGTAAAGACAGACTTATTTACGACAAATCGTTTCTCTCAATCTTCTCTTCCACTCTCCTGGTCAAACAATTATTTGCCAGTTTTCCAGACACACATCTGCGCTCACACCGATTTGGTGCTTCAGACACACAGACGACGTGGATACAACTATCTTAAACAAATATGAGGGATTTGGGCCTTGGTAGTCCAACACAGTACTATATATGTTTATGCTGTTTATTAGCATTTAAACTCAATCACAACATCCAACAGGTTACATAAAAATTATCATAAGTACCGAAAAATACAATTAACAAGGTGAGGATGGGGTAAAGAAGATTGGTATCGACTAAGCCCTTCCCGCTTATTAGACAAAGGTAAACCCAGTCCCAAGATAGATAGTTATCAGGAACGTAGGTAATGAAACGTAACAATGAAGTTAATTACTCTGAAAGAGGTGTTACAATATTAGTTATGGTGGTAGACAAAATACTGTTATCCCAATTGTGTCTTCCCTTTACTAAGCAAAGAAAAAAAAAAGGGGGGGGGGGGATGAAACAGAGTTAACAAATTATCCCACTTAAAGGAACAATGCCGGGTATACAGAAAAACGTATTACCCGGTAGGCAAGTTAACAAAGGGTTTTGCAAAAATAAATCTCCTGTCATTCATACACTCTGTGAGGATCCACACTCATTTACACCACACACTTACCGATTGCAGCATCAGACAATCCATAGCATGATATACACAGTAATTAAACTCTTTACATGTGAAAACTGTCTAGTCCTTCTATGTCCCGCCTCAGATAATGCGAGGTTTCACTGAGCAAATATTTCCGCTTATCGCCGGACTTGAAGTTCTAAGAGTTCTTGTGTTTTTTTATTATAAAGAAACGAGTCTATGGGATGGCACTGACGCAGTTCGACATAGGGGTGAAAAATGAGGTGATGGTATAATCCTTCAGTGCGTAATGATAGCCACTGACCGGTAGAGTTTTTAATCCAGTGAGGAAAAACTAGGCTCGGTCACAGTCAGGTAAATCGGTATTCTCTCACATTTAGAGCCGTATTGAGGATGTCCTCAAGTCTGACTGCGCCCTGTTCCGCCAAAAATCTACGGGTTTCGTTTGACAAAGTTGAATTTATCTGCTCCACAAGAACAAGTTCAAGGAGTCCCTCATATGTAAGAGGTAGGTCCGATAATTCGATGCATTTTGTCAAATAGCCCGTGAGACGTGAAGAGATCTGTGAAAATGTTTCCGTGCTCTCTTTTCGGCTGTTCCTGAACATTTGCAGGAATTTTCGGGCTGTCATCTCAAACCGTTCTAGCAAGGCCTTTTTCAGCATGTCGTAATCATGTTGGTTCGATCCCAGCTTTGTGTATACGTCATAAGCATTAGCTTTTAGTGACGTTGAGAGCTTAAGTGCCCAGCGGGAACTCTCTAACCCATACAGATTCGCGAGCCTTTCGAATTTTTTCTAGGTAGCTGTCAATTTTTTCATTAGGGCTAGGAAAAGATTCTAAAGCAAAAGACATCGCCATTAATTGGGCAGACTGAGTGCTGGAGAGATCCATTGACTGGGGCGAAGACGGCTCTCCGTTATTCGAAGTAGAGGCGCCCCGATTCTCTAAAGCCTTAAGCGCCAGTTCATGCTGTCTTTCCCTGTCTCTCTCCTCACGTTGTCTCTCCTTCTCTCTTTCCCTGCGAGCTTCCATCTCTGCCTCAATTTTCTTCTGCTCCAATTGACGATCGTCCGCTTCTTTCTTCCTAGCTTCTGCCCTCTCTTCTCTCTCTTTTTCTTCCTTCCTCTCAGCTTCTGTCCTTTGTTTCTCTTCCTTCCTCTCTGCTTCTGCTCTTTGTTGCTCCGCGTCATATATTTCCAGTTCCTGGTTGATAAACAGATTCGCAGCTTCTGTGTCTAGTCCTGCCTCTTTCGCTTCCAGCCTCAGGATGGATCTCATCTTTATCCTTTCTGCCATTGTTAAAGAATAAGATGTAGTATGACTAGAGAATAGTACGACAGAACAAGAAGGAAGAAAAAATCAAAGCCGCTACGAGAAAAACCGAAAGTAAAAAACAATTTACTTAATGACTGATGCGTGATGCCATATGATGATGGATGGTATCCGCCTGTCTGGTTTTGTGTAGTGTGTAGATGATGTACAGTCAAACCATGATCATACAAAAACAGGGCAATCCACACAAGGACGTCAGTTAACTCACGACGTATAAAGTCAATGATGCTTGTAACTGCTAGTGACGTTTTTCTGTATCATTTATTGTGGACGCCACAGTGACAAAATGTATACGCGAATATGTAGGTACATCAGACAGTCATTATCACAGCAACAATGTCAGTATAGCAATGGACGGTAGACAGCATCATAATAAAGGTGATTCACAGGCATGTCAATACATTATAAGGCTGTAATGTAGTCGGGAAAACTCTCCATCCCTTTCTATCTTAGCCAGGAGATAACCAGATGTATGAGATCAGTTCACTCTCCTTAATCTGACTTCAGCAAGACAGACACGTCTTCTAAAGTATAAATAATGTCCTCAAAAAAAAAACCTCTAGATAACAAAAGGTTTCAAACCTAGTTCATGTAGCGAAGTAGCAAGTAATGGTCCTTGGGACATGCATCAACCCGATGCGGTTCAATGTAGCAATATGTGAGCTGAGAAAACATCTCGTGATGACGACTTTCAAAGACAGGCTACGAATCAAATGTCACTCACGGACAAAAATCGATAAAGTTAATGTAAATGTAATTTACCTTGCCTTCAGGAAATAACCACAGAAATAATACGCTTTTCCGGCGTGTGGAAATACACTAGAGGTATCATCTCGAATAAACGAAATATCCATAAGAGGACTCACATTCCTGACAGAATAAATTAGCAGAGACGCTCCACAGAGACGTCCCTTCGCTATCGAAATCTTCGCTCACTGACTGGTGGGCGGAAACCCGTTCGACAAAGACCCAAGATTTGGGCATGCGCAGTCCAGCGCGAATCGACCACCGCTCAGAAAACTTAAGACACAAGGACCTTTACCAAGAACCAGCTTAAGAATGATTACCTTATAAGGATAACCCAACAGGTTGCCAATCGCTTTTTAAAAAGCGGCCTAGCCAGTCCATACATGGACTCGATTCAAGAACGCGTAACAAACTTAACTGCTATCGATACCAACGCGAGGAGACAACTGCTTACAATGAAAAGTGACTATAAATTTCAAGCAATTGTTCCCCTTGCATTACAAAATAAATATCTTGTACACCAAAACGATGTTGCGAGAATTTCACACGCAACATATCACCACCACCTCCCGATAAAAAAAAAAAAATGTGGAACATATTTTTTTTTTAAATATCCAAGAGCATGCGATAAGCGGCTCAAAACGCACGAATTATGCGCGGATAATTAATTAAATTGCCTAACATGAGGCTAAATATAGAATGTCTGGTGAGAATATACCTCAACAGAAAAATAAATATGTCTCAAAAAATATTCATATCGGGGAGGTGTCACCAACACACATCACGCTAGCATGTAAACACAATATACGTATGCAAGTTACCATAGACATCATTAAATAGCATAATCTAATATTGTCTTTAAAAATGGATGTACAAATCTGATAGGAAAATTTAAATAGTACATTATTTGACATGAAATGACATTAGTACATAGTAACATTAAAGTACAAGACGATCCAGGACACATCCTCTGACGTTCCGAGGGTAAGTACACAATGTAGAACTCGTCATGCTTGATAATAGTAAGGTAAGTCCTCAGCTCATCAATGACATTCTGAGAAAGTACAAGCAATATAACGCTAATTAACAACTAATATGCTTCATAAGGTACAATACATTATTAATAATTGTGGCTGTTTAGTAAACTTATGGCCCTTATATTAACTACTCAGTCTTCCTCTATCATCTTAAAAAAATGAAACAGAAGAAGATGATAACAAAGCACGATAGTATGTGTACATATAAAGTGAGTACAGATGTGCTAATCTATTGTAGTAATATAGGTGTGTTATGACTCTGTAATATATATATAGAAATATAGGACAGAAGTATTAGTTGGAATCATGTGGGCATCTAGACAAAATGTCAGCCATCACATTATCCGCACCACGGATAGCTCGTACCGTGAAGTGAAAAGGTTGAAGAGCTATAGCATATCGAGTGGATCTCGAACTCTTCAAATTCTTAGTCTGAATAGCTGTAAGAGCTTTTTGATCAGTCTCTAGAATGAAATGTGCGCCCAGGAGGAATCTTTGTAGTTTGAGAATTGACCAAACCATCGCTAACAACTCACGGTCTAAAACCGAGTAGTTCCTCTCTGCCGCATTTAGTTTTCTAGAAATGTACATAACAGGATGCAGAGTATTTGCATATTCTTGCATAAGTGCTGCTCCAATCCCAGTGGATGAAGCATCACTCCGAAGAACAAAAGTCCTATCAAGAGTAGGTAATCTTAGGATGGGAGGAGATGAAAATATATTCTTGATTTGGTCTAGGGAAGATTGGCATTCTTCAGACCAACGGACCAGATTAGGCGAACCTTTCTTCAACAATGTTGAGAGAGGTGCCATGATCGAAGATAAATTTGGAATAAATCTCCCATAAAATTGAATTAAACCTAAGAGACTCCTAACTTGTTTCTTCATTTTAGGAACAGAGATGTTCAGTATTTTGGAAGTATTGTGGTCTTCTGTCTTCAAGAGACCATGACCAACACGATGACCCAGGAAAGAGATTTCACCAAAACCAACAAAAGCTTTAGAAGGTTTTGCTGTCAAACTATTCTCACGTAGAGTGGACAGTAAGTCATATAAACCTAAATAGTGATCTTCCCAGGTATCACTGAAGAGACAGATATCATCTAAGTATGCGATGACATCTGAACGATGTGAAAGAATTCGACGCATCATGCGAACGAAAGTAGCAGGGGCGTTCATAAGACCGAAAGGCATAACATTCCATTGAAATAGACCCCTAGGTGTAGAAAAAGCAGTAAGAGGTTTGGCATGCTCTGCTAAAGGCACTTGCCAATAACCTTTAGACAAGTCAAGTTTAGTGAAGAATCTAGAATTAGAAAGTCTAATAAGTAGATCTTCTAGTAAAGGCATCGGTTCAGCATCGAACTTTGTGACTTGATTCAATTTGCGATAATCAACGCAAATTCGTATGTTCTTATCTTTCTTCCGGACAATAACCATGGAAGAAGAATATGGTGAAGTCGATGGTTCAATTATATTTAATTGAATCATTTCATCCAATTCCTTTTCCACTTGCGACTGAAAGTGTATAGGGATAGGATAAGGCCTAACCCTAATAGGATTACTGTCGGTGAGAATTATGTCATGTTCTATGACATTTGTGTGTGTCCAGGGATGTCAGTGAGAACATCCTGAAATGTTTGTAACATCGACAACACTTGTCGATGTTCCTCACCAGAAAGATTAGGAGAAACAGAAACGTTTTTCCAAGATTCCGTGGAATGTAGTGGAACCACTGGAAGAGGAAGATTGACATCCGAGAAGGTAGATTCCTCATCCTGTATGACCGACAGAGATGAGTAATGACCATGAGGTGTAGGAGAATCATCCGTTGCCTGGAAAATAGGCAGCAAATAGTCCGGACGTTCGTGAAATTCCGAAAGCATGTTTATGTGGAAAGTTTTATGCTTTCCATCAATATCGACCACATAGTCAACATCGGAAATCCGAGAGACTATTGCATACGGACCTTTCCATGCAATAAGAAGTCTATTTTCCCTACTGGGGAGTAGGACGAATGCTTTGTCACCTGGACAAAGTTGTCGTAGACATCTATTCTTGTTAGCAAACTGCCTTGCCTTCTTTAGCAATTTCTGATGAAGCAGTTGCTAGCTTACATGCCTCAATGATCTTTTGTCTAAGAGCAATGACATACTCATATGAGGATTGAGTTTCATCGCTAATATCATCGGCAGTGATGAGATCGTGTAATAAAGACATAGGGCCGCGTGGACGCGCGCCAAAGACAAGTTCGAAGGGAGAAAACCCTGTGTGTTCATTTGGGACTTCTCTATAGGCAAAGAGAGCCGCGGGTAAAACCCTGTCCCAATCTTGCGGATGATCTTCAGTTATCTTACCAAGCAAAGTCTTGAGCGTTCTGTTCAGACGCTCAACTAACCCATTAGACATAGGATGATAGATACTACTGAGAGATCGTTTAATATGTAAGGTAGACATTACCTGTGACATAGTGTCAGATATGAGTTGAGTGCCATGGTCTGACAATATTTCTCTGGGGAACCCCAAGCGAGAAAATATCAGCCAAAGAGCATCTGCGATATCTGTAGTAGATATGCTCTTAAGAGGGATAGCCTCTGGCCAACGTGTGCACATATCAACACATGTAAGGATAAACTGATGTCCTCTGGCCGACTTGACCTTAAAAGGGCCAATTATATCTATGGCCATTTTCTGAAACGGTCGAATAGGAATGTCAGCAGCCTGGATAGGCGCAGCATGTCGTGGTCCTCTAGATTTGACCTCCTGACATACCTTGCATGATCGGCAGTAAATACGAATGTCCTTGTTGACAAAAGGCCAAAAGAAAGCCGCAAGGACTCTCGACTTCGTACGGGAAAAACCCATATGTCCAGCACATTGCGAGTCATGAGCATGTTGCAATATTTGCACTCTCATGCTCTTGGGAACAAGAATTTGCGAATGTGCCGACGTAGTCGAATCTTGTACCATACGTACAAGTACGCCGTTTCTCATTGCAATCCAAGATTTTCTATTTGTATCCTGATTCGGATCACCTTTCTTCGCAAGAATGAAGAATTTTTTTAGAGAAGGATCTTCTTCTTGCAATTTTATGAAAGAGTCACGAGTGATGACTAAGTGACTATCTTGGCTATCAACTTCATTATCACCATTCAGTGAAGTTCCGGGTGTTTGTAGAGCTTGTGCTCTTGTAACCACTGCATTGGTAGCTTGCATATTATTATCTTCCCAAGCAGCAATCTGCTGTGGGGTACACTCCCTAACTCCGTGAATACGACCAATGATAAGGTCCGCAATAGGATTAGGTAAGAGACAAGCATGCACATCTCCAGTAAAGAAAGGAGTGGCAATGCGAATTACAGCAGTAGGATATTTTTCTAGAGTGCCGCCAAATGTGACACATTTGATAACCTTTCCTGTAGCACAAGATGGATCTACAAGCGATTGTCTAACACCAATAGTGGTGCATCCGGAATCGAAAAGTAGTGAGACCGGAGTATCATTAACAAGACCCTTATGTAGGATTAAAGAACCCCTCCCGTCATGCGCAACAGCAGCAGGAAGAGCGGGAAGAGGGTGACCACAACTCAAAGTAGTTATGGTACTCGGTTCGAATAAAGTACTGCATTGGGGGCATTTGTTTGCTCTCTCAAAGTCAAAAGCAGAACCAGTGACAGCGTCAAAGTTTTTATTATCAACAACCTGATTACAGGCTCCCTGAGTTTCCTGTTGTACAGAATTAGCCTGCTGATATCTCTTTTTTTTGTGTTGAGATCTACCCCGACTATTATTACCTCTGAAGTTATCAGAGTTATTATTATCTCTGAAGTTATTGTTGTCTCTATTGTAATTGTTATCCTGGTTCGAATTCCAGTTTCCACGATTACTATCATGTCCACATTGATGCGAACATCTATTTGTTTGGTTTTGAGGTCTTCGGCAGGAATAACCTCTATTACCATATCCTCTTTTGAAATGTCTATAATTATTAGGGTGATAGTAACGAGCACTATCAGGTTGTCTCCAATTCTTCGAAGAAGAATCACCATGAAATTGATTTCCATGATTTTGAAAGTAATTACCGTTACTCTTTCTATCAAAATTTTGTTGGGATCTACGAGCAAAGTTTTGACCATACGGTGCTGCCAAAGCAACTGGTAAACCTTCTTTCACCTTAGAGTTACCAATGGTTATGTGTGGGTGCGCAGTTACATACTGGCAACAGAAATCTTCCATTTCTTTTATTGTTTTAGGTTTACGTTCATGAAGGAAAGCAAGGAAAGACTCATTGACAGACGACATGACTTTGTCTCTAAGTATTAAGTCCATAAGTCCTTCATAAGTTTTTTCCGTCTTAGATAGTTCAACCCATCGTGAGAAAATAATGCGTATTCTTGCAATAAACTCGGAGAATTCAACTCCATTTTCAGGTAACATGTTTTTAAATTGTAGACGATAGCCGTCTTCGTTAAGCTGATATTTCTTTAACAAAGCGGCCCTGACAACCTCATAATTGTTCTTGTCAGGTTCATCCACCATATTTAACATACTTAGAGCTTTACCTGTCAGTATCCCTGATAACTGATAAACATATTTTGCTTTGTCTATGTTATGAGCTTTACATGCTTGTTCAAATCTGTCCAGATAGAACATTATGTCATCACTGGAAGGACTAAATGTTGGTAACTTAATCTTAAAAGTATCATTATTAGCCTTACCAGAAGATGAACCCTTGTTTGCATCATTACCATTACTCATGTTCATCAATTTCAATTTTTTTCCAACTCTAAAGCTAAGACCTTTTCTTCATGTTCCATTTTTGCTTTCTCTTTCCTCTCATCAGACTCTCTTTGTAACTTCCTTTCTTCAGCTTGAGCCTGCATTTCTAGTCTTTTATTCTCAGCTTCTTTTTCAAGTCTTTTATTTTCAGCCTCTTTTTCAAGTCTTTTATTTTCAGCCTCTTTTTGAAGTCTTTCAGCTTCTAGTTGTAGCTGGAGTTTTCTCTCCTCAGCTTCTGATTCCCTTTTCTGTTTTTCCATTTCCATTTGGAATTTTCTTTCATCTGCCTGCATCTGCAGTCTCAGATTCTCAGAATCTATCTTTTTTCTGCTCAGCTTCTGCTTTCTGTCTTTTTTCCTCAGACTTCAGCGCTTTGTTATATATAGAGCAGTAGCATACTCTTCCAACTTATCACCAGTCTTACCCAGGGATTTACCCTGTTCAATAAAGTACTCAAGTGTAGACATGTTGTCTAACATATGAGTCCAAACCTGAAATATTTAACTAATTTATTTCAAATCTAAGTGTAACAAGTCTTAATTAAGCACTTGTATATTCACATCACATTATATTATCCCAATCTCTGTGGGAAAACAAGTCTCCAATCAAAGAACTTGTATATGAAATATCAACACTCAATTCTTTATCATAAGTGCACTTCTCATTCAATAGTGCACGACACTATTCATCATTCATTTATCATCAGTGTAGTAGTAACAGTGCATTAGCATAGTCCATTAACTAATTACTATAACTGTAAACAATGACTATGTAAACACAAGCAGAATGTAAACATTGAAAATGTAAACAATGTAAACAATGTAAACAATAACAATGTAAACAATAACAAAGATCAGCAACAATACAAAAACATTCGCAGAAATCAACTAAAAATAAAGCGGAAATTAAAGAAATATCACAAAAAATGTGACGATATCTGCGAGCATATTAAACAAAATACATGACACCACAGTGTATAAACAAAAATGTTGTATAAAAACTAAACTATAGTCAAGAGTAGGCTAACAAATACAAACAAATCAAAACAAAACTAAAGAATGCGAAATAATAACGAAAACAATATTAATACATGTCATCACAACTAACATAAATAGCAACAGAAGTCGCTTAGCAAATTCCAGTATCGGAAATTTGCACACCCTACAGAACACTCTCAATAGAAAACCTCTGCTATGTGGTATGATCTATAGGAGTCGCCACCCAGCCAGACCCGCGAAATATAAACATATATTTATACAAATAACATATAAACAAATAACATATAACAATATGACAAAAGAATGAGATGAAACACAGAAGACTTAGCAGAAGTATAAGGGCACAGTTTACGTACAAACAGGCCACTTAACTTATAGGCTTCCAATCGTAGAACAGCAGAAAAAACGGATGTCAATCAACGTCCTAAAGAGCGAAGCTCCAACGATGATGGCACATCTGAACTGCTTCCACTGCTAACACGATGGTACTAGAGCATCTGAAATACTGTATGTTGAGTTGTTTTGACACTTGACCCTCTTATCCAAAAGTAAGTTGATGGAAATCGGTACTTGGCCTTCTTCAGGAAACAACCCGTTTCAACCGGCACTTGACCTTCACAAAAAACGACAGCACTGGAACCTTGACAGCAGCAACTTGCTTGACTTGCGTAAAAGATAACAGCAGTCCGAGTTATCCGGCAACATGTAACAACGCCGGGTACTGTCAAATTTCTGTTTCAGTCAAAAATTGCAATTTTGACATTACCGGACAACGCCGAGTACTTTGAAAATTTTGAAGATGTTGACTGTCTTGAAGAATGTTAATTTCTTGAAGGATGCTGATGAATTCTTGTTGAAAATGAAGTGGGTAAGGGACCCCGTGTTTGCTGGTACCAGATCAAACCAGCTTATGGCCACCAAATGATGCGTGATGCCATATGATGATGGATGGTATCCGCCTGTCTGGTTTTGTGTAGTGTGTAGATGATGTACAGTCAAACCATGATCATACAAAAACAGGGCAATCCACCCAAGGACGTCAGTTAACTCACGACGTATAAAGTCAATGATGCTTGTAACAGCTAGTGACGTTTTTCTGTATCATTTATTGTGGACGCCACAGTGACAAAATGTATACGCGAATATGTAGGTACATCAGACAGTCATTATCACAGCAACAATGTCAGTATAGCAATGGACGGTAGACAGCATCATAATAAAGGTGATTCACAGGCATGTCAATACATTATAAGGCTGTAATGTAGTCGGGAAAACTCTCCATCCCTTTCTATCTTAGCCAGGAGATAACCAGATGTATGAGATCAGTTCACTCTCCTTAATCTGACTTCAGCAAGACAGACACGTCTTCTAAAGTATAAATAATGTCCTCAAAAAAAAACCTCTAGATAACAAAAGGTTTCAAACCTAGTTCATGTAGCGAAGTAGCAAGTAATGGTCCTTGGGACATGCATCAACCCGATGCGGTTCAATGTAGCAATATGTGAGCTGAGAAAACATCTCGTGATGACGACTTTCAAAGACAGGCTACGAATCAAATGTCACTCACGGACAAAAATCGATAAAGTTAATGTAAATGTAATTTACCTTGCCTTCAGGAAATAACCACAGAAATAATACGCTTTTCCGGCGTGTGGAAATACACTAGAGGTATCATCTCGAATAAACGAAATATCCATAAGAGGACTCACATTCCTGACAGAATAAATTAGCAGAGACGCTCCACAGAGACGTCCCTTCGCTATCGAAATCTTCGCTCACTGACTGGTGGGCGGAAACCCGTTCGACAAAGACCCAAGATTTGGGCATGCGCAGTCCAGCGCGAATCGACCACCGCTCAGAAAACTTAAGACACAAGGACCTTTACCAAGAACCAGCTTAAGAATGATTACCTTATAAGGATAACCCAACAGGTTGCCAATCGCTTTTTAAAAAGCGGCCTAGCCAGTCCATACATGGACTCGATTCAAGAACGCGTAACAAACTTAACTGCTATCGATACCAACGCGAGGAGACAACTGCTTACAATGAAAAGTGACTATAAATTTCAAGCAATTGTTCCCCTTGCATTACAAAATAAATATCTTGTACACCAAAACGATGTTGCGAGAATTTCACACGCAACAATGACCTCGTGTGTTAACTTATCGCCGCTATTATTGTCACTTAAGACTTTTAACGCAAGCAACTATGCCAATTAATTGGTAAGTTACACTAGAAAAAAATCTACTATTACTAACAGTAGAGAAAGATTTATATTAAAACAATTTAAAAGGGAAAAAAATTAAAAAAAAATTTTCCCCGAAATTTTAATTCTCTAACAACAAACTCCGTCCCTGAAGTCAATTATGAGATGAGACGTAGTTAACTTAATTTTAAAAAATCAGAACAATCCGTCTTTAGCTTATTCATAACCCTCCACTCCCACAGGAGCATAGGCCTTCAACAAACACATGCCAAGTCCTCCTGTCACGTGCCATCATCTCAAGTTCTTTCCATGTTCTCCTCATCATTTTCACCTCTGTTTCCAACTCTCTTCTCCATGTACTTCTTGGTCTTCCTCTGCCTCTCTTGCCCTGGGGGTTCCAGAACAAGGACTGCCTTGTAATGCTATCAACAGGTTTTCTCAGTGTGTGTCCTATCCATCGCCATCGTCTTCTTCTCATTTCTTGTTCCACTGGCACTTGTCTAGTTCTTGTCATCAGTTCCACGTTGGTAACCTTGTCATACCATTTTAATCCCTCTATTCTACGCAAGCACCCATTTATGAAAGTCTGTAGCTTTTTGGTTGTTGTCTTTGTTGTTCTCCATGTCTCTGAGCCATACAATAGGACTGACTTCACATTTGAGTTGAAGATTCTTATTTTCGTGTTGGATCCTATTTCTCTTGATCTCCATATATTTCCCAATGCAATGAAAGCTCCTCTTGCCTTTTGTATTCTTATTTTGATATCGCTGTCTGTCCCTCCAACTTTGTCTATATTACTGCCAAGATATGTGTATGATTCTACATCTTGTATTGGTGTTTCTTCAAGTTCAACCCTGTTATCATTACCTGCATTTATTCGCATTATTTTTGTCTTTTCCCTGTGTATTTTCAGACCCAATTGCTGTGACCTCTCATCAAGTGTTTTCAATTTGTCCTGCATCTGATTACGGCTATGGGACAGAAGAGCCAAGTCATCAGCAAAATCCAGATCATCCAACTGCTTTGTCAGAGTCCACTGGATTCCATTTCTGTTGTGTGTTGCCGATGATCTCATAACCCAATCTATTGCCAGCAAGAAAAGAAATGGAGACAAGAGGCATCCCTGTCGCACTCCTGTTCTTATCCCAAACGGTTCTGTAAGCTGTCCTTCGTGAAGAACTCTGCATGTCATGTCTTCATATGTTTTCTTTATTAAATTAATGATCTTCAGGGGAACTCCATAATGCCTCAACAATTTCCAAAGTGATTCTCTGTCTACACTGTCAAATGCCTTTTCGTAGTCCACAAATCCGATGTATAGTGGTGAATTCCATTCCAGACTTTGTTCAACTATTATTCTCAAAGTGGCTATCTGGTCTGTACATGATCTGTTTTGTCGAAAACCTGCTTGTTCATCTCTCAGTTTCTTGTCTATGGACTCTTTTAATCTCTCAAGGATAATCCTGTTTAATACTTTTCCTGGCACTGATAGTAACATTATTCCTCTATAATTTGTGCACTCTTGTAAATTTCCCTTCTTAGGCAACTTAACCAGATATCCTTCCTTCCATTCTGCTGGTATCTCTTCCTTTTCCCAGACTTTACCAAGTAATTTATATAACATCTCTGTAGCCGTGTCGATATCTGCTTTGATGGCCTCTGCTGGAATGCCATCAGGTCCAGACGCTTTTCCATCTCTTAGAAGCTTTATGGCTTTCTTTATTTCTTCCTTCGTTGGTCTTTCACCGTTAATTTGTAGCTCTTCTTCTGCTGGCTGGATGTCCGGCGGGTTTTGTGGAGCTGGTCTATTGAGAAGGTCCCCAAAATATTCTGTCCACCTCTTCATTTGCTCTTGTATATTGCTGAGCAGTTTCCCATTCTTGTCTTTTATGAGGCAACTTGTTTGCTTGTATTTCCCTGTTAGCTTCTTTGTGCTGCTATACAGTTCTCTCATATTTCCTTTGGCTGCAGCATCTTCTGCCTCTCTTGCCAACTCCTCAATATACTTCCTCTTGTCTCTTTTGATACTTCTTTTTACTTCTTTGTTTGCTTCTGTGTACACTTCTTGAGCCTTGGGTTTGGTCACAGTATCCAACAAATTCCAAGTGCTCCAACAGCTGGAAGATGTAGAGAATAAAGTTAATTGCTTATCCTTTACAGGACGTGGCAATCAACCCCAGCTTTTATTGGCTGTTTGTGATTTTCCTAGGCAATTTTTACGTTCAGTAGTTTGCCATTGCTTTCTGAACGGTACGACGCTTATACCATTGTTAAAAATCCACACAAAGCGATCTGCTACCAAATCGCTTGCAGCAGGTTTCGAACCTGGTATATCTGGATTATGAAACTGCGTTCATATCCATTAGGCCATAGACGCCGATGTAGAGAATACAGAAGACTATTGGCAGCAGGTCAAAACTGTATGGAAGGAGACATGTGAAGAAATACTGGGGAAAAGGGAAAGACAACAAAAAGCATGGATAACAACAGAAACCATCAATAAGATAAAAGACAGAAAAAACAAGAAAGCAGAGTTAAACACAAGCAAAACCAGAAGTTCCAAAGCCAAGGCTCAAGAAGTGTACACAGAAGCAAACAAAGAAGAAGTCTTTAGCTTAGCTCAACTCAAACGTTTCAAAAACCTTTAGTGACTGTAAAACCAGTCACGCGATCCCAGCAAACCTTATAAAGAAAAAATTTAATTTACTCCGCCAGAGGATAATTTAGCTACCCGAATTTATGATTATCCGTACTTTCTACTGCTGTGGAAAGAAAACAACCTGTAAGTATGCTGTGTGGACGACCCAAATACTAAAAGGCGTTGTCTATGGGTGTAATTAGTTATTTATTTCCCTAAATCACAAAGACAGATCACTCACACTCTATCTAGTTAGACCCAGACTTAGATCAGACTCAAAATATCTTTATCCCGGCGAGCCAGCCAAATATTGTCGTAAATTTATTTTGAGAGAAAGAGTCTAGAAATAGTAGTCCGGTTTAGAGTGTAGACTGATGATGAAAGGCTCAGTGATAGGAAAAGGTTAGCGAGAGAATATGATGCTCCACAGAGTGCTGGAGGAGAGTAAAGACAGACTTATTTACGACAAATCGTTTCTCTCAATCTTCTCTTCCACTCTCCTTGTCAAACAATTATTTGCCAGTTTTCCAGACACACATCTGCGCTCACACCGATTTGGTGCTTCAGACACACAGACAACGTGGATACAACTATCTTAAACAAATATGAGGGATTTGGGCCTTGGTAGTCCAACACAGTACTATATATGTTTATGCTGTTTATTAGCATTTAAACTCAATCACAACATCCAACAGGTTACATAAAAATTATCATAAGTACCGAAAAATACAATTAACAAGGTGAGGATGGGGTAAAGAAGATTGGTATCGACTAAGCCCTTCCCGCTTATTAGACAAAGTTAAACCCAGTCCCAAGATAGATAGTTATCAGGAACGTAGGTAATGAAACCTAACAATGAAGTTAATTACTCTGAAAGAGGTGTTACAATATTAGTTATGGTGGTAGACAAAAATACTGTTATCCCAATTGTGTCTTCCCTTTACTAAGCAAAGAAAAAAAAAGGGGGGGGGATGAAACAGAGTTAACAAATTATCCCACTTAAAGGAACAATGCCGGGTATACAGAAAAACGTATTACCCGGTAGGCAAGTTAACAAAGGGTTTTGCAAAAATAAATCTCCTGTCATTCATACACTCTGTGAGGATCCACACTCATATACACCACACACTTACCGATTGCAGCATCAGACAATCCATAGCATGATGTACACAGTAATTAAACTCTTTACATGTGAAAACTGTCTAGTCCTTCTATGTCCCGCCCAAGATAATGCAAGGTTTCACTGAGAGCAAATATTCCCGCTTATCGCCGGACTTGAAGTTCTAAGAGTTCTTGTGTTTTTATTATAAAGAAACGAGTCTATGGGATGGCATTGACGCAGTTCGACATAGGGGTGAAAAATGAGGTGATGGTATAATCCTTCAGTGCGTGATGATAGCCACTGACCGGTAGAGTTTTTAATCCAGTGAGGAAACTCTAGGCTCGGTCACAGTCAGGTAAATCAGTATTCTCTCACATTTAGAGCCGTACATAAATTATTGCTACTGGCACTGTTCATCTTCCAGTTTATCTCACAGATTGAAATTTAAATTTGATGATAATATTTTAAATGTTCTAGGGTAGGCTTTCTTTCATGAAGTTATGACAGCTAGGCCGCACCGGACCGCCACAAGATTAAATTTAAAAAAATGTCTCATCAAACTGTCTGGAAGTTTAAGAACCGAGTATGGAAACTCTCTGCATGATTTATTAATGATGCTGGGATCGCAAAGGTGATCATTCTAGAGAAAAAGATATAAAACCCATGACAATCATAATCATACTTCAAAAATAAAATAATATTCTTAACGCGCGATAAATTTACCGTTAATGCTATATATATATATATATATATATATATATATATATATATATATATATATATATATATATATATATATATATATATATATATATATATATATATATATATATATAGATATATATATATATATATATATATATATATATATATATATATATATATATATATATATACACTCGCGTATTTAATTATGTATTTAAGAAAACACGTCACGAGTCTAATGGTTAAAATACACATCTTTATATATAGGACTTAACTAAATTTATTAATTATAAATTCCTTCGCGACTTTAAAAGTTACTTTAACATTTAAACATCTATTATTTTTGGAAATGTTATAATAGATATATCATTACATTTACCACTGGAACTTTTGGGATGAGTTTAATAATTAAATAGATTAAATAAACACAAAATCCAGTGAAATAAAATGAAAGCACTAGGCCACTGATCACTTTAACAAATATATTATACGGTGCACAGAAAAAGAAACACTCCAATTTGTAGCCACCAATTTCAGATGGGAATCTAGCAACTTTCTACTAATAGCTAGTGAATCTTAAAAATCTCTGGCACTGAATGATGCCTGGCTTTCTAGTGGTCTGTATATATTTAAAATGGAATTAAAGATGAGGGGGGCATGAGAAAGTTGACACTTTTTTTGATCTCAGGAAACTTTCGGGGATCTGACCAACAGACTAAAGAGAGATGCCGTCCCCTGGTTTCCCGTTTCCCCGTTCGTTGCATCCGACATCTTCCCCCGTTCGCTCCGTCTGCGGTCGGTTTAGCGCTTAACATGGAGGTGCGAAAAATGCCGGCAAGAAACTTCCCCGTTCGTTTTAGGGACCACTACTGCTTTGATCTCTCCCGCTCAACGTTCCTGAAACCACTTCCGTGTCTGTTTGATCCTGTTCCGCTTTCTCTGTTTGAAGTAGGCAACGCCCCCACTGCCCAAGTTAATGAAAATAACTTCATATCATTGCTCAGGCGATGTCCGTGGGCGTGATTTAATCTTTCCTTAAATCAATGCGATGACCAGAATGACCGGTAGATAAACTGTCCACATATTAATCAGCCAACGTGTTGGCCATCTGCGTGGAACGGTTTCATAGCAATGAGTCCAGGTGAAAATAAATTCCCGTTTGATGAAGAGTTACCAAACTATTCGGGGGCTATGGTGCTAACGAAGGGGTCGCTACAAAGGGTCGTGCTACAACGATTCAGGGTCAGCTGAGTTCGTCTGTGACAGCCCTCAAGATCTTAAAGATCTCCATTAATAGGCTACGGAATTGGGATCCGTTATCCGTCAAAACTTGTTGAGGGAATCCCAACTGTGTAAAAATTTGCACCAGGGCTTCTGCGATATGCTTGGAATCCGTGCATGTTAACGGTATAGCTTCTGCCCACATAGTGCATGTGTTGACTAACGTCATGATAAACCTGTGCCTTCCTTTAGTCCTTTCTAGGGGTCCTACAATGTCGACAGAAACCCGTTCAAATGGAGTCCCCACTTCTGGCATTTCACCCATCGGGACAGGGGATGTCCAATGCTTGCGTCCCACACGTTGGCACTGGGCGCAGGATTTCACGTATCTGATAATATCAGTGTTCATTCCTGGCCACCAATAGTGAGTCGATATTCGCTGAATAGTTGCGTTTTGTCCCATATGTCCGCTAAAGGGAAGAGAGTGCCCATTTCTAAGATCTGGTTTCTGTACTGCGTCGATACTAGGAGCTGATTATGCCCTTGATCAGGGTTGCCCGTTCTACGATACAATACGCCACCCTTAGAAAAGATGTCTCCGTTGTGTCTGGGGTCCTTAGCCATGGGCAGTTTTCTAAAGCAGGGCTCCAGAGTAGGGTCCTTTTGTTGCGCATCTTTTAGTTCCTTCGGTAACATATTAGGCGTAGGCTCCCGTTCCTTCTGGGCTTGCCCTCTTGTGGTTGCTGCTGCCACAATCGGCTCTTTCGGTCTCCCAATAAACACGTATCTACATCCAAGTATAACTATGTAGATAGGATCCTCCATAATGGCCGCTTTGATAACACCTCTGACAAAATCAGAGTGTATTTCCACCAATGCGACGGGATGCGTCCTGGGTGCATCACTCTTAAAAACTCCACATAGTTTGACGGTTTCTTCTGTCTCTTGACCAAGTCTGACCAAATGCCTTGCGACAATACAATCAAAAGATAAACATGTGTCAAACAAACAAGATGTCGAAGTACTGTTCAAAATAACAGTTCCTCGCGTTGAGGGCCTCTCTCCCTCAGGTTGAGAATCACTGACACTAATTGTCCCTTGCGAGGCTGTTTGCAAGCATCCGATGCGATTAGGCCCGGTGTGCTTGCCCTGATCAGACGTCCCTTGCGCAGGGGTCTTTCCCTTGTCTTGACCTTTGGGGCCGCGCTGCTATGCAGGCCGCATGGGCTGATCAGGATTGTTCTTGTTGGTAGGATATCGGGTTTTGTAGAATTTCGTTTTTCCTGGGGAGGTCTCTGGGGTACGGTTTCTCGTTGGGTATAGTGCTGAAAGAATGGGAAGACTGCTCTAGATAATTTTTCCGAGAAGGCTCATTTGTCGGTTTGCGTTTTGTGCTGGGAAGCTCGGCCAACGCATTTACATAACGTTCCGCCTTATTGAGGATGTCATCCAACTTCACTGCGCCCTGCTCAGCCAGAAATTTACGGGTTTCGTTCGACAAAGTGGTTTTTATTTGTTCTGTGAGAACAAGTTCTAAAAGTCCTTCATAGGTGAGGGTGAGCTCGGAAAGCTCCATACACTTTGTCAAATAGCCCGTCAGGCGTGAAGAGAACTGCAGGTATGTCTCAGTGCTCTCCTTCCTACTATTTCTGAACATTTGCAGAAAGTTGCGAGCATTCATATCGAAACGCTCCAGTAAAGACCTCTTTAACATGTCGTAGTTGTCTTGGTGGCTGCTTCCCAGCTTTACGTACACATCATAAGCGGTACCTTTTAAAGCCTGTGAAAGCTTTAGAGACCACCGGGAACTCTCTAATCCATACAGATTTGCCATCCTTTCAAATTTCTCTAGAAACGCGTCAATTTTCTCATTGAGGCTAGGGAAGGGTTCTAAGGCAAAAGACATCGCTGTTAATTGGGAAGATTGAGTGCTGGAGAGATCAGTTGACTTGGACTGGGGTGGAGACTCTCCATTCCTGGAGGAAGACATAGCACCCCGATTTTGTACCTCTAGGGCATTAAGTGCCCATTCATGCTGTCACTCCTCTCTTTCCTCACCTTGTCTCTCCTTCTTTCTTTCCCTGCGAGATTCAATCTCTGCCTCAATTTTCTTCTGTTCCAATTGACGATCTTCCACTTCATTCTTCTCCGCTCTATCATGTGCTTCCTTCTTCTCTACTCTATCTTGTGCTTCCGTCTCCCTAGCTTCTGCTCTTTTCTCCTCCGCGTCATATCTGTCAAGTTCTTTATTGACGAACGCGGTCACTTCTTCTCCTTGCAATCCTGTCTCCCTTGCTTCCTCTCTTAGCATCGCCCTAAGTTTAACACGCTCAGCCATGTCAAAGAACTGAATGCCACGAAGCCGAGAAAAGAAGAAGAAAAGAAGGAGAAAAAAAACTCTTAGCCGTCTACGAGAACCCCCCCCCAATTTTTAAAATTTTTTTAAAATTATAATTATTTACCTGAGATACCTCCTTCAGTTATCAGTTTTCTAACTTATCGCTGTTATTAACTGGCGCAAGGCTCCTAATACAAACGACTAAGCCAAATAAATGGTAGATCAGACGACAACTAGAAAAACTACTATTACTAACGGTGGAGAAAAAAAAAATTTGTTTGCTCTAAAAAAGTTTAAGGATTTAAAAAAAATTTTCCTTTTTTTTATAAAATTCCACCCAAAACTCTCCTCACCTGAAGTCAGCTAAGAGAAGGGACGTAATTAACTTGACTTTATAGTCAGAACGCGGTCCTTAGTTTATCTCAACGCTACTAACTTCAAAAAAACCTTAGTGATTGTTAAACAATCACGCGATCCAGCGGCCTTGCACAAAATTTATTATATACGATATTACTGACAGAGATATTATTATAAACAAGTTGGAAATAATTCTATAATGCTGTGGGAAAAAACCAGACCTATATATGTGTATGGTCAAAACACCCTGTAACTAAGAACGTTGTCTACGGAATAAATTATTTTCAATGTTCCTTAGCTCACAAGACAAACTCACAACACACTCTATTTAGATAAAACTTCTGATTCAATATCAGACTATAGACGTTCATTTAGACTCAGACTTAGGTTCTATCCTGGAGCGAGCCTTCCATTATTTCGTAATTTTTGAGAAGATAGGACTGAGTTATTTATGGTGCCGTACTAGCAGAGGAAATGAGTGATAGCTATGTGAGAGGAAGGTGTAAGAGATAGTTCCTGTTTCACGAGGAGAAATGGTGTAAGAGAAAGAACGGTCTTGGATGGAGTAATTGCTCTCTATCCAGCCTATCTTTTACGACTCTGTTTAAGGTAGACGCACTTTCTCACTTGCACCAAGTAAGAGTCAGACCACACTCACGTACACACAATTTTGTGACAGTAATACGCACAGACGTGTAAACAAACTATGGATAACATATAAGGGCAGGAGTTTGACCACACGATAGCTTAAGGTTTATTATGTTTATTTTTTCACCAGAAATATCACAACATCGAGAGAAAAAAAATTAATCAATAAATTTTAGTTACATAAGAGAAAGGAAAATACAATCTAATAGTCCCTCTCCCTTGTATAGGGAAACTAGGAAAGATCCCGGCAAGGGTAATTTACCCAAAAGATCAAAAATAATTAACAATGGGGTAGGGGTATTTCAGGACGGGTAAAGAATAAGTCCTTAATGTAACCTATCCTGGGGACACTCAGATTAGTGAGAGATAAATGAAAGATGGTAAATAAGTAGTAACTTAAGAAATAAATTCTTTCGTTCCGTTCATTCACAACACACATACAGTGAGCTCACTTTCAAATTTGCTTACCCCCTCTGCCGACGCTGCATACATTCCCTGGAATTAATCACACAGTTATTTAAGACTAATTATAGTCCAGTTCAGCCCCAGACTCTCCGTTTAGGCAACCGCTATTTTTCGGGAGTCGCTGAATTGGTGCGTTGATTATTTTTTTCCTGGATATTCCTCTTCTTACTGCAGGTATGGGTTTGGAATAAATTTGTTCTATGTGGTGGCACTGTCATGGAAATTTATAAGTTAATATAATTTTCTGGTGTGGTCTAGCCTCCAGTGGCTATGATTCTCTCTGTCTTAGTGAAATGTGTACTAAACAGAATGTTACTGCTAGGCTGTTCTCGGAGGGAAATAGCCGAGTATGACCCGTGAAATCTCTCTATATAATTCCGTGGTAGGAAAACTTTACTGTCAAATGGTTTTAAAATAATTAGTGCCGTAAGTTCTGCCACATCAGGACAGTAATACTTATAAATTCTCCAGAGGCGTTACAGAACTCATCTCACTCTTAGTGACTACAGAAGACGTTGATAACGTGACCGTCTGTGCCGCCTCTGGCTCGCCTTTTTGTAGGAATGACAGTAAGAGATCCAGAGATTTCAAATTATAATGCCTCGTGAGAGTAGACCGTAGGCGTGGCTAAACTAGAAAAGAAGACATAGCGAAAGAAGCATGGCTTACACGTACTTCACTTACATGTTAATTAGGAAGCGAGGGAAATCCACGTGGGACCCATGTTGGCGATTTTGATTTCAACAAAATGAGGGGTCTCGGTGAGATTAAAGTGTAGTTTCAATTTTCATCTGTCACAGGCACTTAAAAAGCAAGTAGAAGATATTGATTGTGCAGATGACCTAGGTCTTCTATCAGATAAACTCCAAGACATGAGGGAAAAGAGATGGCTAACAGTGGAAGCAGTAAAAGCAGGATTACATATACGCGCTCAAAAATCACGTGTTTATGAGCTCATTTTAGTGAGAAAGTTTTGAGACAAGCCTGTTGTTGTTGATTTTGCGTAAGTTATTTATTTATAATGCTAAGATGAAGTTTTGTTAATGAAAATCTATACAAATAAAAGCCATATTACAGTTCTATTATTTTAAAAATTTCAAAAGAATAATGACGGTAAAAAAGTTGGACAAACTGTTTGCACTCATCATAACAGTTAACTCATAATACAAAACTGCAACTCCAAAAACCAGTTCCATTTCAAATTATATTCATTTTCACATAGTATACGTTGTTTCTAATACAAAATTACATTTTTAAGACTATTTAAAATTTGCTAACAGAAGTATAATGCATTCTGAGTTGAACACTGATAAGCTTCATTCACTCCAACGTGCGCTTCAATAATATTAGCCAGAAGCACAATATTATCAGTAATAGTTGTTCTTGGTCCAGGTTGTGATCTGGATCTACCCTCTTTTTCTTTTCTATGGCTGTTATCTTTTAATTTTATCACTCCTCTTCACCTTGTACTTCTAGATCTATCTAGAGGAGACGTGCACCTTGTACTTATAGATCAATCTAGGGGAGACTCTCACCATGTACTTCTAGATCTATCTAGGGGAAACGCCCACCTTATACTTCTATATCTATCTAGGAGAGACGCCCACCTTATACTTCTAGATCTATCTAGGAGAGACGCCCACCTTGTACTTCTAAATCTATCTAGGGAAGACTCGCACCTTTTACTTCTAGATCTATCTAGGGGAGACGCCCACCTTGTACTTCTAGATCCATCTAGGGGAGACGCCCACCTCGTACTCAGAATCTGATGGTTTATTGCTAAATTCATTTAAATCATAACTATCATTATTATTATCGTCATCATTTTCTTATCCAATCCAGGTTAATAACGATTTGAACACGAAACCATGTCAGCTAGAAAAAAGTTTGTTTACGATAATTAGCTGTTGCTTATTTTATTAAGAACTAACACCAAATGCACACTTTTTAAAAAGTTCTTGTAAAAGCAGATATGTGAGTTATTGGAACAGCCATTAGACAGAGGCCAAGAGTTTAACAGAAACATTTATAAGAAAAAAAAAAGAGAGAAGCAGAGTATCCAGGCCACCAGAAAAATGATGCATAAAATCAGTCAGCAGAAGTGAACAAGAGTAGTATAGTAGGCGCAAAACGATTATCATTGTGCAGGATGTGCGTGACTTTTATATAATATATATATACGGCTCAGGGTAGGATAAGCAGAAAGACAGCTTCTGCCCAGAACAAATATATATATACGGCTCAGGGTAGGATAAGCAGAAAGACTAGATATTGAGGGGAGATATGGTGTAATTGTCGTCGTGTACCTGTCTTTTTATGTAAAAATAGGACAGAGAATTTCTGTGTTGGGTGTACGTGTAGATGGCTGAATTGTGTGTCTTGAAACCCCCATTTTTTTCCCCCGCGTGAATGTTGCGTGTTGAGGACATCCAAAAAAGTGTGTTTATCTAGTGAGTTGTTATGTTTCTGTATTCAGGTGTTACAACATATATATATATATATATATATATATATATATATATATATATATATATATATATATATATATATATATATATATATATATATATATATATATATATATATATATATATATATATATATATATATATATATATATATATATATAAGAGTTATCTTAGCAGTCAAGATCACAGGCACAAGGTAGGATAAGCAGAAAGACTAGATATTGAGAGGAGATTTGGTGTAATTATCGGAGGCAACTATTCTTTTGATGTAAAAATATGACAGGGAATTTCCGTTGTTAGGTGAATGCAACTAATTATCCGGTTTAAATTTTAGCAATTAAAATATTTTGAATCTGTTAAATATTACTTCACTGTGAAATCTTACGATATTAAGGAGAAGGTATGGAACTGCAGCAGAAAATCTGTTATCGCTTCTCGGCCTTTCGGCTAAGATCAAAGTGTAAAACAGTTTGTAATAGCTGTGGCGATGTGAAATTATTTGATAAGAGAACCCCTGGGTACTATAATACGAAGGTAGGGGGATGATATCTTTATGTAGTAAAACTTACCACTGTTTCGGCGAGTGCGATAAGACTAGCACGAAAGGACTCAACAAAAACACAACACCTTAGACAAACACACTTTTTTGGAGGTTCTCACTCCACAACAAGCGAAATTTAGGGACCATTGCTGATTGGAAGAAAAGTTTTCACTAAAGTTTGAAAATTGCAGGACAAAAAAGTAGATAACCGTTTGATAACTGGAACATATTTTTTTTATTACACTTTAAAACTTTACACGAAAATTAAAAGAAAAGTGACGTTGTATGTAGCATTTTTTTTTTTAAATATTTAAATTTAATATAATTAATTTTAGATGGCGGATTTTAATTGTATCTTAGGAAGAACAAGAGATGAAAAGCAACATTGATGTTGTATATGTACACTTAGATTGCAAGGTCTTGTCTAATTAAACATGCGCCAGTGGAATGACACATTGATTTGGAAAATAAACGTGTATAAATCAATATGCCTTAAAGGAAAAACAATTGGACATGCGCCTTAATTGGGAACATGTGTCTAGGTTGAAACTGGCGCGCCTTGCCAAATTAAATGGCAAAAGGAGGCAACACTTGTTTATTTAAAAAAATACTTATCTGAGAACTAATCAATAAACCAGAACGAAAGGACATGTGTCCTAATTTAACCGACGTCATCTGTGTGTCTAGGTTGAACGAGTCGCGTCTCTCCGAAAAGAGAAACGTTCATTTAAAAAGGCAGCTCAACACAATACTCGGTCTTTTATATTAGAAGTATGTATCACATAATATAATAATATTTTTTGTGTTTGAAAAAAGAACGTGTTACGAAAACCAGTAGTAAATAAGCTAAAAAGGATGAATCTTTGTTCGCCAGGTCGGAACGGGAAAATATGTCTTATTAATTTTCTGCTTGCTAACACTTGGAAGCAGAATAACATTGCGTTTGCGGTTCCCCCATACGAAATAAGAGTATTTTGTGTAGAATACCGCTCAACGCATTTACTTCCTCTTTTATTTTAGGAAAAATTTATACGCGAGTTGATTTAACAGACGGCAAGGCTAACGGAATTTTATAAAAGTATACGATCAAGGGTTTCGTCGCGAAGTCTGGCTCGACAATCGATCCGGTTTCATAACTAGCGGTAAAAGAACGTGAGTGTTTGAACTTTATTAAAAATGAATGAAAATGTCCTCGACATTGTTCCAGTTGCAGACTGTACAGCGACACTAAGGACTGCCTAGTTGACGCCATAATCTAGTCTGCATTTGACATATATCTCTACGGAGCATCGTTGTGTTCAATAAAACTGTCTATTTGGAACTATCCAGCCTGGCCTTTGACAGTATTTTTTATGTTGGAGAATACGGCTATGTGCGGGGTTACTTATATACCACTAGATGGACATTGACCTAAGTAGACCTATTACTCATGATATAATATAAATAATAAAGAAAACTACCCCGTGGATCAGAACCCGTATCAATATGTAATTACATTCACCCAACAACGGAAATTCCCTGTCGTATTTTTACATTAAAAGAATAGTTGCCTCCGATAATTACACCACATCTCCCCTCAATATCTAGTCTTTCTGCTTATCCTACCTTGTGCCTGTGATCTTGACTGCTGAGATAACATATAGACGTATATATATATATATATATATATATATATATATATATACATATATATATATATATATATATATATATATATATATATATATATATATATATATGTATGTGTGTGTGTGTGTGCGTGCGTGCGTGCGTGCGTGCGTGCGTGCGTGCGTGCGTGCGTGCATGTGTGCATGTGTGCATGTATGCATGTATGCATGTATGCATGTATGCATGTATGCATGTATGCATGTATGCATGTATGCATGTATGCATGTATGCATGTATGCATGTATGCATGTATGCATGTATGCATGTATGCATGTATGCATGTATGCATGTATGCATGTATGCATGTATGCATGTATGTATGTATGTATGTATGTATGTATGTATGTATATATATATATATATATATATATATATATATATATATATATATATATATATATATATATATATATATATATATATATATATATATATATATATATTTATATATATATATATATATATATATATTAATAAAAACGTAAAAGAAGCCTTGGCAATTGTATAAATGGTGTCTACATACTGTGAAATATATATTGTATGTATGTTGAAAAAATGGATGAGAGAAGACACTTGGGATAAAATACAAGAAAGGAAAACAGCAAAACTTAAACTACTAGCGGCAAGTACACATAGTGCAGTTGAATCTTGCAAACTAACGTATAACTTGTTAAATAAAGAAGTGAAGACAAAAACTCAAAGAGATAAAAGACATTTCATCAATGAACTGGCCGTAGAAGCTGAAAATGCTGCAAGAACTGGTAATCGTAGGTGCCTTTATCAAATTACAAAAGAACTATGTCACCAGCCTACTGCTATGGAAACACCTGTTAAAGATAAATTAGGGAATTCAATACCAACAGCAAAAGAACAAATGAAGAGATAGGCGGAGCACTTCATGGAGGTGCTAAACAGACCACCACCAACAGTAACACCTGATTTTAATAATGAAACACCCACAACCACCTTGCCAATAACTTGCGATGAATTCACGCTGGACGAGATCAAACAAGCCGTTAAAGGATTTAAAAAATTTTTAAGCTGCTGGAGTTGACGAAATTTCAGGGGAAATGATTAAAGCAGTTAATGACAACAACCTCTTGAGAATTTTAGATATTATAAATGAAGTATGGAGAGAAGAACAACCACCACAACACTGGAAGGACAGTATTATTGTAAAGTTACCGAAGAAAGGTGATCTATCAGACTGTAATAACTGGCGTGGTATATCTCTATTATCAGTACCTGGAAAATTATTATGTTGCATGATGTTAGAAAGACTTAAATTGCATGCTGACGAAAAGATCAGAGAAGAACAAGCGGGTTTCAGGCCGAAACGATCATGTATTGATCAAATATTCACACTGTAGTGGTGTTGATGGTATTGTATGATGATGATATTACTAAATGTAATTGTATGAGGCCAGCTGTGAAGGCTCCTGAGATAAAATGTAGTTGAGAATTGTCAGAAGGCCTTTCTTGCTACCACTACGACCTCACACTTAATTTTTTTTAATGAATGTGGCTACGTAAAGTGTCTAGGGTTATGATATGTAGTGTGGTGTAATAGGTTATAGATATACCCACAGATATTTAACAAGACTAATAATATTAATAAATATTACAACACACTGAACTAACTCAATAGTGTAAAATTTTTTGATAGAATTATATTACATTTATTTTGTTCTGTATCAATTTTTTAGGTTGACCAGAACTTAAAAGGATTTAGAAATTATGAAAGAAATGCATGGAATATTATATCATAAATGCAATAGTGTACATATATATGTACTATACTAGTTAGTTTTATTAAAATGTTCTAGTAGTCATCTACTTGGGAGGATAGTTAATGTTTGTGCTGTTGGGATGGCCTCATCACACCTGTCTATATTGACTACACAGTGTCCAGAAAATGGTGGGAATTTTTATGGGGTTATTAGTAACTAAAGGGCTTTGGTGAATGTCCAGCAGACCAGAGGCTCACTCATCTTGTCGTTGTAGCTCTGGTGCTGAAATCAGGTGGTCCCACCTCTCCGTGCTGGCGGGCAATAATGGTGGTCTCTGTCACAAGTACTGCACAGATACACTCGAGTAAAGTCACCAACTGAATAGTCACTGCTTTGTTGACAACAGAAACTCCCAGCTCTGCAATCAAAGTATGGGCCATGTGTCAAAATCTATTCTCTACCCACGTCTGGACACAACACTGACACAACAACCACATCATACAGACAGGTCAGATCTCTCTGACCAAACAGCACATTTACCATGGTGGTTTTACATCAGATAGATCCTCCCAGACTATAGGTTCTGAAAAATATTTATTAGTTGTCTGCCCTAAAAGAGGATAGGTAATATGTTTCATTATTCTCAACACTTGATCTGTCTTGCATAATCCTTGCTGGAGTTTATGTACATTGTTGGTCCCTAGACCCTGACTAGGGCGGGGGGGTCTAGAGCAAATCCCTACTTGTTTGTAAGGCTAGATTTCGATATGGCAGTATCAAATCACTCGAACATGAAACAATATTCAAAATATATAAGGAAATAATTTCAATCTTACCAGATTATGAATAAATAACACAGAATTGCTAGCAAAACTCAGCTGAGCTGCTGGCTATAGTATGGCGTCCCTAAACTTCTTACACTTTCTTTCATATGGAAATCACCACACTTTAAAATCTGTGTCTATCACTGAACAACTATTGAGAAATGACCCCAAATCCGCGTCTAAGCGCCGACAATATGCTTGTCTGTGGCCAATCACTGCCTAGGTTTATTTGAATTTCAAATTTCCTACACTAAAGTCATTTCAGTCATGCTTCAGTCAAGTATGGATGTTTATCTGTTAGTCTGTCCGTCTCTACTTGTGTTTCTACAAAATGTACTTGATTTTTGAACCAACCTTTCTCTCCCCTCCAAAATTTTGTCGTTAAAAGTTATATTTAGACACAGCTACCACCCAAAAACCCTCTCCTCCATATTAAGTAAATTTGAACACCTGCGTTTCGAGGTCGTGTTTTTTTGTGCAATTAGCGACACTTTTAGATTCAATACAGTCTGTCGATGATGTGAACAACACTGTCTTTTGTCATTATCTTCAATATTATCTATCCGTCTGTAAAATTAAGACCATATTAGTTCACTGCTCAGAATAGGCCATCCGGCCAGCTAATTTTTATATTCCTAACATTAATATTAAGAAAAAAGTACTTTTTAAATTTTGTAATATTCCAAACATCTGCGTTTAGCCGCTGAATTCAAATCAAGGGCTTGGTATCGCGCAAAAGCGTCCAATAAATGACTGTGGCGTAACATATCTATGGTCCCTTCTGTCGAGTTGCTTACTTTTTATGTCAACTTGGGAAACGTGACTTTTCTCCGTTCCCCCCCCCAATTGCGTCTCCTTAGCCTTTCTAGTCTCACGCAATCTTTCCAGTCATATTTTTTTCCTTTTTGATCCGCCGTTCCCCTCCTGTCTAGCAAGTCAATTATTATGGAGGATGATGACCCGCGGTCTAGGCGATCATGTACTATTCGCAGCCTACGCATTATGTTTTTATCCTTAAATGTTATCTTTGGAGATATTTTACCGTTGTATCTCTGTCAATTTCACTACACATCTCCCCACTTGAAAACATGCCTATGGCAAGTTCCAAAACCAGCGATACACATAGGTAAAATTACTCCTCACGTCTGCCGCTACTCTAATTTTGATCACAGGGGTGCCGACTGAGGAAATCTGCACCGACATTCAATTTGCGGCTTGCATAAGCGACTGGTTTCAGTTCCCCATCAGGTGAAGATGATCCTTGCAACAAAGCCCCTCCGAGTCCCACATTACTTGCATCGGTTCTTAAGACAAAGTCCTGTGTCAAATCAGGCAGTTTGAGAATAGGCTTGCTAGTGAGTTTTTCCTTTAACTCTTGGAACGCTAGTTCACATTGTGCAGTCCAAATAATTTTATCTGGAAGTCCCTTGCGAGTCAAATCAATCAGAGGAGCACATATAGCGTTAAAATTTTTGATGTATTTCTGATAAAATCCGCATAACGACACAAATGATCGCACGTCCTTCTTTGTTTGTGGCCTAGGTGCTCTCTGCAGTTTTTCCAAGTTCTTAGGATCAGGGGTCATATTACCCTGATATACAGTGTGTCCCAAGAATTCCAACTCTTTACATCCAATACAACATTTTGTTGGCCTAGCAGTCAAATTCGCCTCCCGAAGTCTATCAAACAACATCTCCAGAGCTTCAATGTGTTCTTCAAATGTCTCTGTGGCGACGAGAATATCATCCATGAAATTCGTGATACATGGGTTATTCAGGGGATCCAACAATTTTCGCATCATCCTTGAAAACACACTCGGAGCATTTTTCAGTCCGAATGGTAGCATATTGAATTCATAATGTCCATCCGAAGTGCTAAAAGCCAAATAAGGTCTCACTTCAGGCTTCACTGGGATCTGGTAATAGCCTTTACTAAGATCCACCTTTGAAAAGTATTTTGCCTTGTTCAGTCTGGCAAATAACTGTTTTGTGTCTGGTAATGGATCCACTTGTCCTTCTGTGACAGCATTCAGTTTCCTGTAATCTATGCACAGTCTGTGTTCCCCAGACGGTTTTCTCAACAAAACGACACTAGAACTAAAAGATGATTCACTGTGCGAAATAATCCCCTCCTTCAACAAATACTCTATTTCTTCCTTCAATGCCTTCTCCTTCGCGAACGGAATAGAATAGGCTCTCATACAGATTGGGTTTGAGTCTACCAGTTTCATGTCATACTGTAGCAAATTTGTATGGCCTGGTTTATCTGTTAATACATCTGTATGTTCCTCCAGAACCTGTTGAACATCTCTCCCTCTGGTTTTTAGTCAGGTGCTTACTGACTTTTACCTGTGCTGCGGTTTCACAAGGATGTAATGGGTATTCATGTGAGGTGAGTGGTTCTTTTTGCATCTGGGTTGCAATAGCCAGGGTCAATAAGGGGGTGCTTTCCTGGAGTGGTCTGTCCAGATACTTCTTTAACAGGTTTACATGATAAACTTTTTCCTTCCCCTTTTTGTCAATTTTATAGTTTGTTCTAGACACCTTCTCTAGAACCGTATATGGACCTTGCCAACCAATTTGTAATTTATTCTGGCTCCCGGTAGTAGAAGCAGCACCTTCTCTCCGACTGCCAGTTCCCTGTCCTTTGCCTTCCTATTAAAATATGCTGCATGTTTCTTCCTGGCTTGCTTCAAATTATCATTTGCCAGTTTCCATCCAGCTTTCAAACGAGTGGTCAGTTCGTTCACGTATTGATACGATGAGGTAACAGTCTCTTCCGCCTTCTCATCTGTCCAGGTCCTTAATAAAGTTACATCTGGATCTTTAATTTATCATACGTATTTTTCATGGAACCCGTCTGGTCCCGTCCCTTAGAAGCTTTATAATGAGGACTTTTCTTCCTAGAATCATCACTCACAAATCGACCACTACCAATTTTTCTCTGGGGTTTGTCTCCCCACTTAAGATTGTTTATGAGAGATCTTCGCTCTCTTGTCTGTTCTTCCAGTTTATATAAGTCTGACCGAGGGATTGTCATCCTATCCTGGGTAAAATTTCTTCTTTGTACTCTTCGCATAGTGGCCATGTTAATCCATTCAAGTGAAGACTGGGTGTGAAAAGGGGGCTCCCATTCCACTTTGTCTACCCGAGTATAATTAGTTTTCCTTTCAGGCCTAAAGTTGCCCCGTGGCGTTTCTAGGTCCTGCACATATTTTCCCTTTGTGGGTGTTCCCTCATGAAATATTCCCCCTTGCTCGGAGGTGTGTGGCATTTGGGCAATTTTTTAAAACAGGGCTTGAGTGTCCTATCCTCAGCCTGCGTCTTCCTCATCTCCTCTGGATGAGCATTTATAGGTTCACCTTCTTCCTCCTTCTTCTGTGACCTGGTCTGCACTGTCGCCATGATCACAGGTTTCTCGGGATTCCCCAAGAAGACGTATCTACACCCCAATATCAGAGGGTAGATTGGTTCATCTATCACTGCTGCTCTGATTTCTCCTTCCACATAGCGAGTTTTCACCGTTATCCTTGCGATGGGAAGTGTCATGAGTGGTATGTCCTTAGTCGCCCCTTGTATTTCCACTGTTTCTGTGGTATACTGACTTGGGTCCACTAGGCTAGACTTCACAACTGAATCATAATCCAAACCTGTATCATAAAGGCACCTTATGGTGACCCCATTACAAATAACATCCTCACAAACTGGGGGGTGATAAGGTTCCTGTTGTCCATTAGGATTAACCTTTAATCTTCGCGTCTCCGACTTCATTGCAGCAATGTTTGAAGGTTTCCTTCTACAAAATTCGGTGTTATGGTTATCCTTCTTGCACCATTTACACCATCTTTTTCCTTGGTTCAACGGTTTTCTTTCATTGAACTTTTGGTCATTGAACTGTGAGTTTCTGTCGCGATAGTCATTTCTTGGCCGCTCAAAGTTTGTCCTACCTTTATTTCCCTGCTCTCTATTATCAAATTTATTAAATTGCTGTGGAGCTTTAAAATTGTCTATGTGCTTCTTTTTAGCACCACTTACCTCTGCCTGAGCTGCCTGATACCTCTCAGCAACATTTAAAATTTCCCCCAACTTCTCTGCACCTTGTTCCATGAGAAATTTTCTCATGTCTGGAGCCATGGACTCTCTCAATTGCTCAATCATGATCATTTCTTTACGATCTTGGGTCTTCCCCAGAGCCGTCCATTTCTCCAAATAGGTTTCTAGTCTAGCAGAGAATTGGTGGTATGTCTCCCCAGACAACAGTTTGGCATTTCTAAATTTCTTACGATAAAATTCACCATTCTTCTCGTACCTTAATAACAAAGCCTGCTTTAACATGTCATAATTGTCTTGGTCTTCCCTGTTCATTTTGGCAAATACTTCATAAGAAGTACCTCTCAATCCCTGTGATAGCTTTAAGCTCCACCTCTCTCTCTCTAACCCATATGTAGTAGCTAATAACTCAAAACGTCCTAGGTACCCCTCTATGTCATCGTCTTTTTCAACAAAATGGTCTAAATGAAACCCCATAGCTGAGTTTGAGGCTCCCAGACTGGGCGTAGCATCTGAGGCAAAAGGGCTGGCACCATTTTCAGGAGCCTGGCCTTGTAATTCCAGCTCCCTTAGTCGTAATTCGTGCTCCCTTTGCAACCTTCTATCTTCTGCTTCCCTTTCGGCCTTTTTTTCTTCTGCCTCCCTTTGCTGTCGTTTTTCTTCTGCCTCCCTTTGCTGTCGTTTTTCTTCTGCCTCAATCTGCAGCCTCTTAATTTCTCTATCAGCCTCAATTTGTAACCTCTTCTCTTCAGCTACCTTTCTATCTTCCCTTTCAATATATTTATCACATTCAGCCGTTACGTATTGAATTAAAATCTGACCATCCATTCCCATCTCCTTCGCGGTGAGCACAGCAGCTGATCTAAATTTTGCCAGCTCCGCCATACTTTTTAGACAATATAATAATATACAAGATAAATCTCTAACCAGTAAATACACTAAGTACTTCTTATGACTATAGTCTAACCAATTCTAACTAACCAGTTAACTAATTAATTATTACTGGCTGTGAAGATTCACCAACTTTTATCTGCAGGGACACTTTTAATTTTAAAGGGAATTTTACAATTTATTTCCCTACTTTTATTTCTCCCACCAGGAGATCCTAATATTACTGTTGGGCTAATTATCCCTGGACAAGACCCCAATATATGTAGTGGTATTGATGGTATTGTATGATGATGATATTACTAAATGTAATTGTATGAGGCCAGCTGTGAAGGCTCCTGAGATAAAATGCAGTTGAGAATTGTCAGAAGGCCTTTCTTGCTACCACTACGACCTCACACTTAATTTTTTTTAATGAATGTGGCTACGTAAAGTGTCTAGGGTTATGATATGTAGTGTGGTGTAATAGGTTATAGATATACCCACAGATATTTAACAAGACTAATAATATTAATAAATATTACAACACACTGAACTAACTCAATAGTGTAAAATTTTTTGATGGAATTATATTACATTTATTTTGTTCTGTATCAATTTTTTAGGTTGACCAGAACTTAAAAGGATTTAGAAATTATGAAAGAAATGCATGGAATATTATATCATAAATGCAATAGTGTACATATATATGTACTATACTAGTTAGTTTTATTAAAATGTTCTAGTAGTCATCTACTTGGGAGGATAGTTAATGTTTGTGCTGTTGGGATGGCCTCATCACACCTGTTTATATTGACTACACAGTGTCCAGAAAATGGTGGGAATTTTTATGGGGTTATTAGTAACTAAAGGGCTTTGGTGAATGTCCAGCAGACCAGAGGCTCACTCATCTTGTCGTTGTAGCTCTGGTGCTGAAATCAGGTAGTCCCACCTCTCCGTGCGTGCGGGCAATAATGGTGGTCTCTGTCACAAGTACTGCACAGATACACTCGAGTAAAGTCACCAACTGAATAGTCACTGCTTTGTTGACAACAGAAACTCCCAGCTCTGCAATCAAAGTATGGGCCATGTGTCAAAATCTATTCTCTACCCACGTCTGGACACAACACTGACACAACAACCACATCATACAGACAGGTCAGATCTCTCTGACCAAACAGCACATTTACCATGGTGGTTTTACATCAGATAGATCCTCCCAGACTATAGGTTCTGAAAAATATTTATTAGTTGTCTGCCCTAAAAGAGGATAGGTAATATGTTTCATTATTCTCAACACTTGATCTGTCTTGCATAATCCTTGCTGGAGTTTATGTACATTGTTGGTCCCTAGACCCTGACTAGGGCGGGGGGTCTAGAGCAAATCCCTACTTGTTTGTAAGGCTAGATTTCGATATGGCAGTATCAAATCACTCGAACATGAAACAATATTCAAAATATATAAGGAAATAATTTCAATCTTACCAGATTATGAATAAATAACACAGAATTGCTAGCAAAACTCAGCTGAGCTGCTGGCTATAGTATGGCGTCCCTAAACTTCTTACACTTTCTTTCATATGGAAATCACCACACTTTAAAATCTGTGTCTATCACTGAACAACTATTGAGAAATGACCCCAAATCCGCGTCTAAGCGCCGACAATATGCTTGTCTGTGGCCAATCACTGCCTAGGTTTATTTGAATTTCAAATTTCCTACACTAAAGTCATTTCAGTCATGCTTCAGTCAAGTATGGATGTTTATCTGTTAGTCTGTCCGTCTCTACTTGTGTTTCTACAAAATGTACTTGATTTTTGAACCAACCTTTCTCTCCCCTCCAAAATTTTGTCGTTAAAAGTTATATTTAGACACAGCTACCACCCAAAAACCCTCTCCTCCATACTAAGTAAATTTGAACACCTGCGTTTCGAGGTCGTGTTTTTTTGTGCAATTAGCGACACTTTTAGATTCAATACAGTCTGTCGATGATGTGAACAACACTGTCTTTTGTCATTATCTTCAATATTATCTATCCGTCTGTAAAATTAAGACCATATTAGTTCACTGCTCAGAATAGGCCATCCGGCCAGCTAATTTTTATATTCCTAACATTAATATTAAGAAAAAAGTACTTTTTAAATTTTGTAATATTCCAAACATCTGCGTTTAGCCGCTGAATTCAAATCAAGGGCTTGGTATCGCGCAAAAGCGTCCAATAAATGACTGTGGCGTAACATATCTATGGTCCCTTCTGTCGAGTTGCTTACTTTTTATGTCAACTTGGGAAACGTGACTTTTCTCCGTTCCCCCCCCCCCAATTGCTTCTCCTTAGCCTTTCTAGTCTCACGCAATCTTTCCAGTCATATTTTTTTCCTTTTTGATCCGCCGTTCCCCTCCTGTCTAGCAAGTCAATTATTATGGAGGATGATGACCCGCGGTCTAGGCGATCATGTACTATTCGCAGCCTACGCATTATGTTTTTATCCTTAAATGTTATCTTTGGAGATATTTTACCGTTTTATCTCTGTCAATTTCACTACACACACTAAGAACAATTATAGAAGAATCAGTGGAAATGCAATCGCCACTTATTATCACCTTCGTCGATTTTCAAAAAGCCTTTGATAGTCTACACCGCCCATCATTGTGGAAGATACTTACAATCTATGGTTTTCCAACAAAATATGTGAATATAATCAAAGCGCTATATGACAATGCAAGATGTTGTGTTAGTACAAATAATGGGAATACAGAATGGTTTACAGCAGAAACAGGGGTGAAACAAGGCTGTATTATGTCACCACTAATTTTTGGAATAGCTATTGATTGGGTTATGAGAAACTATACCCACAATGAACAATTAGGTATAAAATGGACAAATGGAAAATTCCTGGGGGAACCTGGATTTCGCAGATGATTTAGCATTCTTAAGTTCAACACCCAGACAATCCCAAGAAGCAGTAAATAACACTGACTAGCAAAAAAAAAAAACTTTTTTTTTCTTTCTCTAACATTTCTATGTTTTTCTGGTCAATTTTAATGCGCTGTTTTTAAATCTGCAAACCGTTTTTCTCTATCAGGTCGGGATCTCTAGAAATACGCAATTGAAGTTTTTTAACAACGCATACAGTATTACAACATCATTTGTACAAGAAGTATAACAGTTATGTAGGCTTGAATTTCTTTGCAGTCGACTTTCGTCGGTGAATGGCATGTCGTACATCGCGATGAAGCATCCAACAATAATCGGCAAGCATGGTCACACTCCACCGTCCTTGATAACGTGACTCCATTACGGCGATATCTTGATGGAATCGTTCTCCATGTTCATCGCTGACTTCGCCAAGGTTGTCAGGGAAAAAGTCAAGATGCGAATTGAGCAAATGGATTTTGAGGGACATGTTACAGCCCATAATTCTGTATGCATCTATGCACTGCTTAACAATATGCACATAGTCGACAGATTTGTGATTTCCCAGAAAGTTATCGACGATCGATTTGAATGCCATCCATGTGCGAAGTTCACTACCATGTAACAAGTTCTCGAATTGTTTGTCTGCAATAACTTTCCTAATCTGAGGTCCTACAAAGATACCTTCCTTTATCTTTGCATCGCTAATTTGCAGAAACTTTTCTCGAAGATAAGTGAAAGCTTTGCTCGTTTTATCTAACGCTTTTACGAAATTCTTCATGAGCCCCAACTTTATATGTAACGGTGGTAAAATGATGCTGTCTTTGTTAACTAATGGCTCGTGTATTACATTTTTATGCCCGAGCTGCATACGATCCGTGATAGGCCACACCTTTCTTGCATAATGTTCCTGTCTGTTGCGGCTGTCCCATTCACATAGGAAGCAACAAAATTTAGTATACCCAGTCTGCATGCCCGTGAGAATTGCAATGACCTTTAGGTCTCCACAAATCCGCCATTGGTAGTCATTGTACTTTATTTTTGCCAAAAGTATAGCCATATTGTTATAAGTTTCTTTCATATGAACAGAGTAGGCGACTGGAATTGATGAAAATAAATTTCCATTATGCAATAACACGGCTTTTAGACTAGTCTTGGAAGAGTCGATGAAAAGTCGCCATTCGTTGACTATGTGCTCATGACCGAGGTGCACCATTAGACCTTTTACATCTTTGCAATAGCAAATGTCATCATCCATCTCAAAGTATTGAACAAGTTCTCTGTGTCTATGACGAAATTTAGATATCGGAGTATTGGGCGCTAAAAGATTCCATTCTTTGAGTCGCGAACCGAGTAATTCCGCTTGTCCTTTGGTGAGAGCGAGATCACGTATTAGATCTGAAAGTTCTGAATGGTTAATTAAGTGAACATCATCATTCACCGGTATATAATCCGAGTCAGAATTAGTTTCTAAAGCAGGTAAACTATCACTTTCTGATGGTTCATTCACGTCCAACGGATATTGTTCTGGTGGAACTGGGATCGGACACATGATTGGATCACGAGGCACTGGTTTCGAAACCGATTCAATATTTGGATAAACCACAGACTTTCTAGTTTTAAAAGTGAAACCATAGATATTTGTCAAGCAGAAGTAACAATCAGTAGTGTGATTTGTCGGTTCACGCCATATTACTGGCACTCCAAAAGGCATCAACTTATGCTTCGGCGATTTTCGTAACCAACCTGCCAATGTATTTGCACAAGTCGAACAAACTGCATTTGGCTTCCAAGATTTATTTGCATCATCAACTTTCGAATCGAAATAAAGTTCATATGCTTTCTTTAGCAATGGTGTAAAGTTTTTCTGATTAACACGATCGGTAAAATATCCGCACACGTAACAGAACAGATCAGCCGAATTTCTACAACTTCTAGAAGCCATATTTCACTCGGAATTATTTCAAAATACAGTAACTATTTGAAATATAACGTAACATATGTCATGCATCTTTTAGCAGTATAAAAAGTAGAATTATTTTGCATTTTATTAATTTTTAAAAAGTTATATAGTAAAAATGAAACAGAGCAAGTAACGGTTTCCCAAAAATATATTTATTCACAAATATCTTAAGAACCCGACGTGATAGAGATAAACGGATTTCAAATTTGAAATCAGCGCAAGAAACTGACCTAAGAACACTTATTCTTATATAAGAAAGAAAAATGTTGTTTGTCAGTGTAATTTGTGTCATCTCTCGGTTAAAATAGGTCTCCAAATAAATGCCTCTAAAACTAAAGCTATGAACTTTTCTAACGAGACCTTTGATATCATCTTGAACGGGGAAAAACTACAGAAAGTTGAAAGTTTCAATTATTTAGGCAGTAAAATGACTCAGGATGGTGACACAACAAGAGAAATCCATACTAGAATTGCTTTGGCAGCTAGCGCCTTCAATAGATTATCTAACATTTGGAAATTACGATCATTGAATATACATACCAAGCTTCGTCTGTTTAATTCAAATGTTATCTCAGTGTTAACATACGGTTGTGAGAGTTGGAAAATAACAAAATCATTGGAGAAAAAGCTGAATACATTCGAGAACAAATGTCTTAGAAAACTCATGAACATCAGTTGGAAAGAATTCAAGACTAATCGACAAATAAGAGAAGACTCTAGGCAGAAATATGTCTCCGACTATATAAGGAAAAGACGATGGTCATATATCGGTCATGTCCTACGAATGCAAAACAACAGAATACCACTACAGGCGCTCACTTGGGTTCCTGAGGGTAAGAGGAAAAAAAAGGAAGACCAAAAGAAACACTCAGAAGAACAATAATAAGAGAAGGAAGAACGTTGAGCCTAAATAATGTGCAAGAGCTAAGAGGAGTGGCGTCACAACGAACAACCTGGAGAGCACTGGTTTCTGCCTTATGCGCCGTGTTTGGTGCTTAAAGAATTTATATATATATATATATATATATATATATATATATATATATATATATATATATATATATATATATATATATATATATATATATATATATATATATATATATATATATATATTATATATTGTATAAATGTTGTAACACTTGAATAAAGAAACATAACAACACACTGCTGAGTCATACACAACACTTAAAATATCAGCACAATACAACCTACCTACTTATCTCCCCACCCAGAGGTTACTGTCCTATTACTTGTAACAAAGCAGAAGAAAAGAGCTACACAGCGCCCGAACCTAGAGATTTAGATTGACATTTCGTATTCTTTTAAAAGAGATCATTAAATATATAGTAATAAAAACTTAAAAAATCCTCGGCCTTTGTATAAATGGTGTCTACATGTTGTATAAATATACATTGTATGTATGTTGTATATATGTGTGTGTGTGTGTGTGTGCGCGCGTGCGTGCGTGCGTGCGTGCGGGCATGTATGTATGTATGTATGTATGTATGTATGTATGTATGTATGTATGTATGTATGTATGTATGTATGTATGTATGTATGTATTAAGGATATCAGTGAAAGGCGAAAATTAAACTTTAAAATTGACATTTTTGTTTGTAAAGAATATATATCAGTTTATGAAGCCACCAGAAAGAAACTATAGCTTCGTTATCACTGGCAACCGGATACTGTCACCCCTCATCGAGAACGGAAAGATCCACTGACCCCTTACTATGGTATGCGTTGCTGAAAGACCACAGAGCGGACATGTGTCAGATTGTTGTCCAGCAGAATCGTGAATGTTTGGTTTTTGCTCATGTCCCTAAAGACGGTGACGGTAACTGAAGGCTGGAGACTTTTGATGTCAGCTTGTAAACTGTGTACGAATTGAATTCAACGGATTATGAATGTTTGCCGATTGTATCCTGGGCGGAGTTTAGCACACTTACGGACTCTAAATGATTATCCGATATGATATGGTGTTTTTATACTATATCAAGTACATGTTAATGTATTTTTTTGGATAATAAAGATTCCTTATGTATGTATGTATGTATGTATGTATGTATGTATGTATGTATGTATGTATGTATGTATGTATGTATGTATGTATGTATGTATGTATGTATGTATGTATGTATGTATGTATGTATGTATGTATGTATGTATGTATGTATGTATGTATGTATGTATGTATGTATGTATGTATGTATGTATGTATGTATGTATGTATGTATGTATGTATGTATGTATGTATGTAAGTATGTATGTATGTATGTATGTATGTATGTATGTATGTATGTATGTATGTATGTATGTATGTATGTATGTATGTATGTATGTATGTATGTATGTATGTATGTATGTATGTATGTATGTATGTATGTATGTATGTATGTATGTATGTATGTATGTATGTATGTATGTATGTATGTATGTATGTATGTATGTATGTATGTATGTATGTATGTATGTATGTATGTATGTATGTATGTATGTATGTATGTATGTATGTATGTATGTATGTATGTATGTATGTATGTATGTATGTATGTATGTATGTATGTATGTATAAATAAAGAGATAATAGTTAAACCATCACTCTTCGGCAGCAGTAACACCTCATTTAAGACACATGCCGTAAAACCTGATTTAATGATAATCAATCGACAGAACAAAACAGCTTTTATAGTAGAGGCAGCAATACCATATGACGCCCATTTAGATAAATGTTACCAACATAAATTTGATAAGTACTATCCATTGACTGCAGAAATTAACGAACTAGGCTATCGTACGCATGTAATCGTACTGATAATTGGTAGTTTGGGTCATGTGCATGCAAAGTGTGTGAGTGGATTAATGTCGCTAGGGTTGCGGAAATTTGAGGCAAAGGTTTTATGTAAATATGTCAGTATCAGTGCAATTGTAGGTTCTTACAGAATATGGAAACTTCGATGTAAAAAACACACATTTTAAATTGCTGAAATGTTTTCCCCACCGTCTAATCTCAATTGTGCTCTGTCTACTATACCAAACGACTATTGTATTTGATGCTATATTTAATATCTCACTCTACTAGCTGTCAAAGTTTTTTATGGCAAACAAAAATTATGATAAAACCCCATGTAAAAACAACTATATTGCTCTACTTGAATGGTATTCCAAACACATTTAGTAAATTTCAATAATTCTCATTTTTGGCAGGTTATATCATATCATTATATGCCAATGTCTTTTAGAAAGCTTAAAAAATTGTTATGTATGTGTAACACAAAGGTTCGATGTAAAAACACCCACATATAACTACTTGAGACGTCTTCAACACTTTATGTAAA